>MDKI01138123.1:0-20872 GCA_005239505.1 Nicotiana paniculata
AGAGAGGGGGGGGGGATTTTGAAATGAGGGGGGTAGGAGAGGGTTAGGACATTTATATACTAAAATGGGGATGAGTTTCGGGCCGTTAGATCTGTTGAAGATCAATGGCCAGGATTACCTGGCACTTAAACGACACTGTTTGGTTTTAATGAGGAGTGGACCGGTTTGGAGGTATTGGGCTGGGTATTTTTGGGTTGAATTTTTTGGGATTGGGCTGGTTTTAAGAATTGGCCCAGTCCGGCCAAGGGATATTTACACTCATTTTGTTTAATCAATTTTAAAATTTAATTATCTTAATTAAATCCTAAATTAAGTACTAAATCATTTTAAATTGTAACATTAAACTAATTATCCCTTTGTATTAATTACACAATTAGTCAATCTTAAATTGTTAAAAGTAAAATTACCGATTTAATAATAAGACTAAAAATGTCAAAAACAAAAAAAAATTTGTGATTTTCTTTTAATGATATAATTAAATTATGTAATTAGGTATTAAATTAAATTAAAAACCTAGTAATACAATATGATGAAGATTTAAATATTTTTTTGTTATTTTTCATGACTTCAAAATGAAAAATGCAACTAAATGCAAATAAATTCAAATAATTACCAAAAATCTTTAAAAAACTCTAAAAATAAATAGGAATAATTTATTTATTAATTTTATAGGAATATTTTGGTAGGGTAAAAATCACATGCTCACAATTGCCCCTCTTTACTCGGAAACACGAAGAATTTTCGAGCAAAGATAAAGTGAGCAGTCATGAATAAATTTTTTGATACTCCATGGAAGCATTTTGAAAAACGTTTGAACGAACCTTGCTTCAAAGGTTGCCTACATATCCTTGGTTATAAAGGAATCATGTCCGTGTAGTTCTGGAAGATTTGGTAGCTCGGACTACCAGAAAGCTGTGATCTCACTGCTTTTGTTGCCGTTACTGCTGCTGAACTCCTTATTACACCAAAGTCAAAAATGAAGAAAACTAATTATGCCTATCAGCTACAAGTTACAAGATTCCTATCTATAAATCTTCTGAAGCTTGGTTTTGAGTCTTGGCTGGTTTTGATGCAGACTCTGATCTGGATCTTGATGCTTTTTAGCTGTAGGTGATGGTTCAGTCTTCTTCAGCTTTTCGAATCAATACGGGACATGCAAAGCTTGTGACTTCAATCATGTCTTGAACAGTCCATATCTTTTCTCCGCTTCTACACTTCGGGTTCAACTCTTTTCTTTCCTTGTTTTCTTTTATTCTGGATTGAGACTTCTTATTTTGGTTGTTTCGAACCCTGTGCCTCGAGGTATAACCTGCTCATGCATCAAAACAAACGAACAAAATTTTTCTGCCCCAGTTTTTACTAGGAAAATTTCGTGAGTTACTGTAACGAAATTCTATACTATTGCATTATTGAAAGCGATAAAAAGGACGGGAGTGGTGTAACCAGAGGAAATATAGATTAGGGAGTAGAGACCCTATGTCTAAAATAAAAACAACTATGGATTGGAGACCCTATGTCGGAAAGTCATCAACTAGGGAGTGAAGACCCTATATTGGCATCAACTAGGGAATGGAGACCCTGTGTTGGCATCAGGTTATGCTGGCATCAACTAGGGAGTGGAGACCCTATGTTGGAAATTCATTAGGTTATGCTGGCATCAACTAGGCAGTGGGACCCTATGTTGGAAAGTCATCAGGTTATGCTGGCATCAACTTGAGAGTGGGACCCTATGTTGGAAAGTCATCAGGTTATGCTGACATCAAATAGGGAGTGAGACCCTATGTTGGAAAGTCATCAGGTTATGATGGTACCAACTTGGGAATGGGACCCTATGTTGGAAAGTCACCAGGTTATGTTGGCATCACCTAGGGAGTGGGACTCTATGTTGAAAAGTCATCAGGTTGTGTTGGCATCAATTAGGGAGTGGGACCCTATGTTGGAAAGTCATCAGGTTATGCTGCCATCAACTAGGGAGTGGGACCCTATGTTGGAAAGTCATCATGTTATGCTGACATCAACTAGGGAGTGGGACCCTATATTGGAAAGTCATCAGGTTATGTTGGCATCAACTAGGGAATTAGACCCTATGTTGGAAAGTCGCCAGGTCATGTTGGCGTCAACTAGGGAGTGGGACCCTATGTTGGAAAGTCATCAGGTTATGCTGGTATCAACTAGGGAGTGGAACCCTATGTTGGAAAGTCATCAGGTTATGCTGGTATCAACTAGGGAGTGGAACCCTATGTTGGAAAGTCATCAGCATATGCTAGTATCAACTAGGGAATGGGACTGTATGTTGGAAAGTCGTCAGGTTATGCTGGCATCAACTAGAGAGTGAGACTTTATGTTGGAAAGTCATCAGGTTATGCTAGCATCAACTAGGGAGTGAGACCTTATGTTGGAAAGTCATCAGGTTATGCTGCTTCAACTAGGAAGTGGGATCCTAAGTTGGAAAGTCGTCAGGTTATGCTGGCATCAACTAGGGAGAGAGACCCTATGTTAGAAAAGATGTAGCTAGGGATTAGAGACCCTATACTATCGTGGTTTTGAATTATTTTCAACATCATTTCTTATTTGCTTCTTTTATTTTCAGAGAATAAGTGAATACGGAAAGAATTTGGAGGAGACTTCCCTTTTGAAGTTGTTTTTGCAAAGCCGCTTCTAGCTGTTGCGCAATTTCTTTTTGGTTGCCCCTGATTTTGCCAGGTTGCTTTTGGGTTGCACTTGTATCCTGTTTTCTTCAAACAAAGAAAATTTTTTCAGTTTGGAACGGCGGTTGGTTTTGTGGCCTTGATCATCTTGGTCACTTGATTTTGGCCCTTCCTTTTGACGAAGATCTCAACTGCTTGTTTGCTCGCTGGGGATTAGTTTCATTTTTAACCCTGGAGATCTTAACTTTTCCAACACTTTACCGGGATGGTTAATCATGTAAGATTTAACCTTATTTAACTTTATTTTTCCTTTGTCACATTTTGACTTTGGATCCCTTTCCTTTCAAGAATTCTTGATTTCAAAGCATCATCCATCATGGGCAGTCGAGGTCGACTTGATGCGCCTGCCAAGGCTGGGTGCTTTTTGCGTACTAGCTTGTATCAAATGAGAACCTTGTATATAAGTATTTCCATCCTTTCTTTGTCTCAATTTAGAATAAAATTAGACCGAAATGATTGAAAGAAAAACAAACAACGGAATGGACAAATGAATTTAGACAAGAGGTATCCCTTTTGGGGAAAGGAAAGAAAGACTTATCTGGAGTGTATGCAGACTTCAATGAACATGACACGCCTCTTGGACTGGATTCCCGATCTATGCGAACCTCCCAACTCTCAGAAATCCATCATAGCTTATACCTTAAAATTAAGAAACCTTTCCCAGGACCGTGTCCATGTCAGTGACCAATTATCCTCTTTTTCGATCAGTGGTGCCCTTTGCGGGTTTTCACTAACTAACCTCTCTCATTCTCTTCTCATCATAACCTTGTAGTGATCTTTGCGAGAATTCACTAATGAGACTCTCTCATTTTCAATTTCTCTGCTTACCATCGTCCTATGGTGCCCGTGTGGGTTTTCACCGATAAGACTCTCTCATTTGGTTGTATCAGATCCAAGTAATTGTATCCCTCAATTCGGGACACCTTTACCAATTGATCGGAAGGACTTGAACATGATTGGGGCAAAAAGAATTTGGATTGAATTACAACTTTTGGAACCTTAGGGCGAAACTATCACCGAACCATTATAACTTCTGCCCCAGTTTCAACTTTGGGGGAATGTGAATATTTATTTTGGTATGATTGAACCCCAGAGTGAGGCTGCCTACGTATCCTTTAGGAATCAAGTCGAACGTAGTTCAAGGAAACATTTTGTTTTTGTTTTTGTATTGATTTATTGATTGATTTTTTTTGATTTTCAGGTTCCAAGAAGGGTGATCAAAGAAAAGTAACCAGCTCAAAGGGTTTACAAAAAGTTGATAGTATTTGGGTAGCGGGAATAAAAGCCTTCGTCATCCCAATCGGACAGTATTAAGACCTCGAAAAGGGTTAAACATAATACCTTTTGACTTCATCTACATTGACATCCGTTTCGGGGTCATTTTCTTCAATATCTCCTAAATGCAATGCCCCTTTTGGCAGGAGTTTTCTTATAATGTATGGACCTTTCCAATTTGGAGTGAACTTTGCTTTTGCTTCTTCATGATGCGGGAGAATACGCCTTAGAACAAGTTGTCCCACTTCGAAGTTTCTGGGCCGCATTTTATTGTTGTAAGTGCGGGCCATTCTTTGTTGGTACAACTGCCCATGACAAACCGCAGCCATCCGTTTTTCATCAATCATAGTTAATTGTTCCAGTCGGGTTTTGAACCATTCATCATCTTTGATCTCAGCTTCAACAATGATTCGAAGAGAGGGAATTTTGACTTCTGCAGGTATTACGACTTCAGTTCCATAAACCAATAAGTAAGGCATAGCCCCAATTGATGTGCACATGGTCGTGCGATATCCCAATAATTCAAAAGGCAACTTCTTATACCATTGCCTAGAACTTTGAATCATTTTCCTGAGGATCTTCTTGATGTTTTTGTTTGCCGCTTCAATGGCGCCATTGGCTTTGGGTCGGTAAGGGGTAGAATTGTGATGCATAATTTTAAATTGCTTACATACCTCCATCATCAAGTGACTGTTCAAATTTGGAGCATTGTCAGTAATGATAGTTTTTGGAATACCAAAATGACAAATAATGTTGGAATGTACGAAGTCTACCACCGCTTTCTTGGTGACAGCTTTGAAAGTGGCCGTTTCGACCCATTTTATGAAGTAATCAATGGCAACCAAGATGAATTTGTACCCATTAGAGGATTTCGGCTCGATCGACCCAATGACATCCATACCCCAAGCAACAAACGGCCAAGGTGCTGACATATGATGCAACTACGAAGGCGGTGCATGAATCAAGTACCGTGTATCTGACACTGATGGCACTTCCAGACATAACTGAAGAAATCCTTTTCCATGGTAATCCAGTAATAACCTGATCGCAAGATTTTCTTTGCAAGGACATACCCGTTCATATGTGGACGACATACTTCTGAATGCACTTCGTTCATGATCTTTTCAGCTTCTTTGGCATCTAAACATCTTAACAGATTCATATATGAATTTCTCTTATACAACACTTCTCCGCTTAAGAAGAAACTGTTGGAAACTCTTCTAATGGTTCTCTTTTTGTCTCCATTTGCTTGCTCAGGGTATTCCTTTGTTTTCAAGAAACTTTTAATATCATGATACCATGGTTGGACATCTGGTTCTACTTCAACCGTGTTGAAATAACCATTTATTTCTTGGATTTGATTCTCCAACGGGTCAATATGGACATTGCCTAGATACAACATCATTGCAGCCAAGGTAGCTAGTGCGTCAGCTAACTCACGAGGAACATACCCGAATTCAACGGATTTGAACCATTTGCTAAGATCTTCCACATGTTGTCTATATGGGATAAGCTTGATATCTCGAGTTTCCCATTCGCCTTGTGCTTGACAAATGATCAAATCAGAGTCTCCCATGATTAATAATGCTTCTATATCCATGTCAATTACCATGTTCATGCCTATGATGCAAGCTTCATATTCAACAGTATTATTTGTACAGAAGAGAAAAAGCTGGGTTGTATCCAGATAATGCTGACTAGTGGGCGAAATCAAAATTGCCCCAGTCCCAACACCTTTTGCATTTTTTGCTCCATCCAAGAACATTTTCCAAGTCTTAGTGTGTTATGAAATTACTTTGGCTGAATTTACCTCCTCCTCTGGGAAATAAGTTCTTAGAGGTTGGTATTCATCATCAACCGGGTTCTCAGCTAAATGATCGACCAAGGCTTGGGTTTTCATGGCCGTGTAGGTGACATAAACAATGTCAAACTCAGTGAGCAGGATTTTCCACTTGTCTAGCCTTCCCATGGGCATCAGTTTTTAGAATATGTACTTTAGAGGGTCCATTCTGGTTATAAGGTATGTGGTATAGGCCAAAAAATAATGTTTAAGCTTTTGAGTGACCCAAGTTAAGGCACAACAAGTTCTTTCCATCAAAGTGTATTTGGCTTCATAACCAGTAAATTTCTTGCTCAGATAGTAGATGGCTTGCTCTTTCTTCCCGGTCGCATCATGTTGTCCGAGGACACAGCCAAAAGAATTCTCTAGGACCGTTAGGTACAAGGACAAAGGTCTTCCAGGCTCAGGCAGAACCAACACCGGCGGTTTTGACAAATATTCTTTAATCTTGTCAAAAGCTTCTTGACACTCATCTGTCCATTTAATCACCGTGCCTTTCTTTAGAAGCTTAAATATGGTCTCACACGTGGTAGTAAGCTGAGCGATGAACCTACTGATGTAATTCAATCTTCCCAACAAACTCATGACCTATTTCTTGATTTTAGAAGGTGGAAGCTCTCGGATAGATTTTATCTTTGTTGGATCTAACTCAATACCCCTTCGACTGACTATAAATCCCAAAAGTTTCCCAGATGGAACCCCAAAGTCACATTTAGTAGGGTTCAATTTCAAGTCATACCTGCACAAACGCTCAAAGAATTTTCTCAGGTCTCGCACATGGCCTTCTTGTGTTCTGGACTTAATGATTATGTCATCTATGTACACCTCGATTTCTTGGTGCATCATGTCATGGAAGATGGCGGTCATAGCTCTCATGTAAGTTGCCCTGAAATATTTTAGACTAAATGGCATGACCCTGTAACAGTAAGTGCCCCACTATTTGGTGAAAGTTGTCTTTTCCGCGTTTTCTTCATCCATCAGGACTTGATGATACCCATCATAACAATCCACAAAATACTGTATCTTATATTTGGCACAATTGTTGACAAGGATGTGGATGTTTGGCAATGGAAAGTTGTCCTTGGGTCTCGCTTTGTTCAAATCTCTATATTCGACACATACCCGGATCTTCCCGTCTTTCTTCGGTACTGGGACTACATTGGACAACCATGTAGTGTATCGGACTACTCGGATTACATCAACTTTTAATTGTTTGCAACCTCTTCTTTGATCTTATCGATGATGTCTGTTTTGAATTTTCTTTGCTTTTGTTGGACAGGTGGACAACCGGGATAAGTTGGCAACTTGTGTACCACTAGACCGGAACTCAGTCCTGGCATCGTAAGACCAGGAAAACACATTTTTGAATTCAAACAAGAGTTGGATCAATACATCTTTAGTTTTTTCCTCGGCGTGAATGCTTATCATCGTCTCTCTGATCTCTTTTGAACTGCCCAAATTAACTGGCTTGGTTTCATTTAAGTTTGGCTTAGGATTATTCTCAAATTGTTCCAATTCTCGATTTATTTCCCTAAAAGCCTCATCTTCATCATATTCTGGTTCTTGATTCATTATTTCACAGTTAGACAATATTTTAGGATTTGGGCATGAAGTCTGCAAGCATGCGTGTTATTTAAGTCCACATTATTAGAACTGAAAAGAGAAAGATAAGAAAAATAGCAAAATCAGAAATAATAATAGAAAAATATTCATAGACGATGAAATATTGATTTCATTTTATTGTATTTGAATATAGGAGGGTTACATCGGAATTTAAAAGACAACTAACTAAAGACATTCGAGTTATACCCTGAAATAACTCAAAATGCAGAAAAGATGGCAAGACTGAACTACTGGGATTCCCGCCTGACAGGGAATGGAGTAGCCTTCCAGTTTTGCAGTTTAGCATCGGGCTCTATTGTTTCACCTCAGTACTGGTCGAGCCTTTGCCCGGTTGGACCATGTGGACTTCGTAGAGCATTTGCCTAATTTCTTCACAGATGTCCTCAATTTCATCGGCTGTGAAGACCTCTTCTTCTTCTTCTTCTTCTATATACCTTGGTTTAACAACGACCTGGAGAGGTGCAGGGTTGGCTAAGGCAAAACCCACCCATTTTTCTTACGTTCATCGGCCCATTTTTCATCAGCATGCGTAGCTTGGAAACCTATGCCAAAGAACTTCTTGTTGACAGCCAAGGTGACAGAATCTGTGACGCCCTGTAAGGATACCCCAAGTCCTTTCCCGGGCTTGTACCCATGTTTGATCATTTCACTAGCAACCATGGTTGATGTGTTTTATAAACATGGTTGAGGACATGGGGTTCCCTCTTCACACTGGTCGGCGACTACGATTTCAAAGGCTTGGTAGACGATGTGTTCACTTCCCTCTCTAGCATCCACACATGGGACTGACGGGTCCCTGTAGATTGACTGTTCATCTTCTCCATGGACAACTATTTCTTGGTTCTCATGTTCGGATTTGACCATTTGATGGAGAGTAGAGAGCACGGCTCTCGCATCATAGAACCACGGCCTTCCTAATAGAAAGTTATAGGAAGTGTCCATGTCCAGAACTTGGAATGTTACTTGAAAATCTATGGGGCCAAAGGTTAGGATTAAGTAAATTTCCCCTATCGTATCCCTCTTGACACCGTCGAAAGCACGTACAACATTGTTTGGTCTAATCCTTTGAGTCCTAATTTCCATCCTCTGTAATGTTGATAGAGGGAAAATATCGACTCTGGACCCACCGTCCAACATGACCCTTTTCACATAATATCCCTCACACTTGACAGTCAAGTGAAGGGACTTGTTGTGGGCGGTAGGGGTGGGCATCAGTTGCTTTGGTTCGGTTATGAATATCAATTTAGCATATCGGTTATTGGTTTACAAATTTAATAAACCGATAAGATATCGGTTATTAGGTATCCATTAATCGGTTATCGATCATTATCGGTTCGGTTATCGATATACCCGATAAGATAACCCAATCTAGAGTTAAGCAAAAAAGAGAAGACAATTCACTGGAGTTAAGCAAAAAAGAGAAGAATTCACATATAGTATACTACCCATTTCTACATTCTGTCCAGAACACAACTGGAATAGTACTAATTCTTCAATAACAATTGTCCAATTACCTTAATAATAATACAAAGTAGTAGAAATTTTACCTTAAAATTAACAAGTCCGAACATATAGTACTAACATTTCAAATTCAAGTTAACAAGACAACAACTACTCAATCCTTATAGGCTTCACCAAAAAGTCAGTAGATAAATACTTATCAAACTGCAACAATTCCCACAAAATGTTCCAAGGCATTAGATGTCTCCTCCAATATGATAACAATAATAGTTGATTTAAAAATTTTATTTGACACAATACCTGCACTTCCACAAGCGTTGAAGCCCTCAAACAGTCTAAGATAAACTGGATTTCATTTGTGAAATGCCTAACCTGAAAAAAGAAACCATAGAGAAATCCCTATATAAAGATGATTTTTGTTATAGAAATTAAAAGCCTAACGTATAAGACTAAAGACTTACACTAGGAGTAACTAGTAAGGTCTATAAAGAATGAAGATGAAGCAACTGAAGAGTACGAATGAGAAAGAATAGGAGAGAATGAACTGAATCCCTAGCATATGTATATACCTAAAGGTAAAGTCATAATTTTATTAATTCTAATTGGGTTATCAGTTAACCCATTAACAAAATTGGCAAAACGAGGCCCGAACCGATAACCCAATAGTGAAAAAATTCTAAATTGTTACCGAACCGTTAACCCAATAACTCGATACCGATAACCCAATAAACAATTAATGGTTCAGGTTATCGGTTTTACCCGATATATGCCCAGCCCTAGTGGGCGGCTCCTTCTAGAGGCAGTCATTTTGTGTGAAGGAGATTCGGTTGATCTCGAAAAATTGCTTTGCCACTTTCTAACTGTTCAACCGTGGTCTCAATTGGAACATATGCCTCATCCAGCGTCTTTAGAAGCACCTTCTGGTGTTTGTTTGAGCTCATCAGTACGGACAAAAGTGAAACCTGGGAGGGATACTTTATAAGTTGATCAATTACAGCATACTCCGAGGTTTTCATCTTCCAAAAAGATTCTCCGCTTCTTCAGCAGTAACTTGCTTTTTGAGGGGAAAATGTTTGTGCTTGGTTTTGTTCAATTCTTCTGGGTTGTGATACTTCCCAGATTGGTTTGTTTCATTTACTTCTCCCCTAACTTCCTTCCCTTTATATGTGACCACTGTCCGGTTGTAGGTCTAAGGGGCGATAGTAGGGTCTCTTACGGGATTTTGTGGCACGCGACTATTGATCAAAGGCTCATCCAGCCTAGGTGGAATTGCTGGCCTCCGTTCCACGTAAGTCCCTTTTGATACATACATTTTTGGCATATTTGGCGTGGTTCTCCTCTGTTCAAATCTCTTGGAAGGGATTAACATGAGTTGTCCCTTTCTAGGGGCTCTTGAGACGTAGAGAATGGCCTCTTTGGCGGGTGTTGCCCCTGTCTTTGTTTCCCCGGTCTTTTCTTCATTTTGGGGGGTGAAATTTATCTTTTTCTCATCCCTGACTTGTTTCGCCACTGCTTTAGGTTTCTTCTCTGAATCAGCGATGACAATAATAGCTTTCAATGCGGGGTCGAATTCTTTGCCTTCACAGATCATCCCGATGACCGGGCCGTTGTTGTGGGTCGGTAACGAGTTGTTGGTTACATTAGGGACTTCCTCGTCCCTTAACACTACCCGCTTCTGTTCGATCAGGTTCTCGACTACTCTCTTAAGGGTCCAACAATATTCAGTGTCATGTAGAGGCGGACCCGGGATTTGAGCGATGCGGGGGCACCACCGCTTTTAGAGTTACCAGCAGTAAAGTTTGACGTACTAATTCCTTAAAAATATAATGATTATGATACATATCAAGAAAATAGAAATTCAATATTTACTAACATTACTAATTTGATACTAACATAAAATTTCGCTTATACTTGAACTCGTTGTAGTTATAAGCCATGCAAAGTTTGAACTTTAATGTGTAAATTTTTGTATAAAATATCTCAATGTGATTCTAGCTAATTAGATGTTAACTTGTTTAATGTTTAGGTGTCACCAATTAGAACTGAGATACCTTGCTTATCCATAGAGAATTATAAGCCACTTGCAAATTTCCAAATGAAGAACACACATCAAATTGTCAAGTTATTTTGCATTTTACTAAGGTAAACTTTATTGGTAATTATGTGAATCCAACTTTACTCTCACTCTTGTAAAAATAATATGATTTACTTTCCCATCTTGCTTAGTTCTTTAATTTACCTCTTTCAATTTTCCTACGGGATGAATGAGATAAAAATTTTAAAGAAAGAGAAAGTTCAAAAAAAGGGGTATTTGAAAATGAGTAAAATAAATTAATACTAAAATAATTCAAAAAAGATAAAAGAAAAAAATAAACCAATTAACTACTTAGGGAGTAGTGGTAAGGTAACAAAAAGGAGTATTAAGTATTATGAATTAAGAAAAGAAAAAGGAAAAAAACAAGAACTCAAAAATAGAAGACAGTGTTGCACATCAGATTCGATCCCGGGTATCTAAGGCCTTAGCAAAGTTGAACTGTAGGCTTAAACATTCCTCCAACACGGCTTTCGTGTTTTTAGGGGGCCAAGGAAAATATATGAGGGGTCCTCTCTATACCTATATCTATTAATAATAGATATATACAGAATTTTTTCCGAGGCTAACGGGGTCCCGTGACCCCTCAACCCTTAGTGTAGGTCCGCCTCTGGTGTCATGCCCTTCCGCCCCGAAGTGATAAGAGCACCTGGTACCTGGCTTGTAGGATGAAGATTATGGGTTCTGTCTGTTCGGAGGTACAGGTTGCAACAGGCCCATTTGGACTAATTTTGGGAAGATGCTAGAGTACGATTCATTAATGGGGGTGAAGTCAGTTTTTCTGGGTGGTTCACGGGGACAGGTGTTATATTGGTAATTGTTTAGTGGTGGACGGGGATTATACGGGGATTGGTGAGGAAGGTTGTTTCTTGGAGGTGCAACTCTGTTCTGATTGTAATGTTGTTGTGGTCGGGTGTATGGTTGGGCGTTCATTACTGCATAAGGATGAGGGGCCATAGCATAGGCTGCATCCTGGTGGGGGTAATAATGTTGCGAGGCTCTGGAAGATGGACCAGAATAATCCCGGCGTTGCCGAGGGTTTCTCAAACTTGAAGCCATCATGGCTCCCTCTTCTTTTTTCTTCCGGTTGGATAAACCTCCCGAGTCGCTCTGAATGGCTTGGGAAGTGGCTCTTAAAGCTGATTGACTTAAGATACGGCCCGTTTTTAGGCCGTTTTCTACCATTTCTCTAATTTTGATGGCCTCCACGAACGGTTTTCCCATGGCAGACATCATGTTTTGAAAATAATCGGCCTCTTGGGCCTGTAAGAAGACACTGACCATCTCAGCCTCATCCATGGGGGTTTTACCCTAGTCGCTTGTTCACGCCATTTGATAGCGTATTCCCGGAAACTTTCCACGGTTTTTTTTGCCAAACTGGACACAAAGTTATCTTTTTGGATTTTTTCACTCTTGCTTTCTTTCCTTTTTTTTCTTTTTTTTTTTTGCTTTTTCTTTTTGGCTATGATCGAATCTTATGGGATTGCCTACGTATCATGGCGCCTCATGAATCAGATCTCGCATAGTTCGGGAATAAATATGAATTAACAAAGTGCATTTTTCCATTTCATTAAAAAGATATTTCTTTTTTCATTTTTCATTACAGGGAAATAAAGTACTGACGACTATAAAGGAAAAACAATACACACTCAAAATAAATGACAAAACAATTTTGAACAAAACTCTAGAAAGCAGTAAAGTACAAACTCGAAAACTGGAAAGTCAAAAGTACATGAGAGCGTGTACTGATCTTCTTGGATCCTGTGGGGCATTAGTTGGTCTTTGCGCGGGCCTTTGATGCAATGTATTCTTGAAGACGGTCTAACACATCCATTACTTGGTGGACGAAGGTCATCATAGAAGCGAAAAAGATGGACCTAGTCATGTTGTCACACTCGTGATATTTCATCATGACATAGTCAGCTATCTCCTTAATCCTGGTTCTGATGACTCATTTCTCTTGAAGCAGACGCCCAATTTGCTGTGCCCGGGCTTCCAACACTTGTGCGCTGGTATTGTTTTGGTCTTGTAGCTGTTGTACACTTTCTTCTAGTTGGAAAATTAGTGCATAGCAGTGCTCTTTTTATGTCTTAAAATCTTTGTTGTGTCGGACCATTTCATTCTCAAGGGCAAACAACTTTTCCTTTAGAATGGCTATTTTTCTTCCATATTTCTGTCTCAAATGGTAGGCGTGTTCTTCTGCTCCTTCGATAGTTTTGTTTGAGCATGTAGCAAATCCTTTTCGGTCTTTATCAAGTCAGCCACATAGTCGTGGACCTTCATTCTTAAGTTATTGATGATCTTTTCATCTCTCTCGCTTCTTAGAGGCGTTTTAGCGTCTATCCTCATGTTCTGGAGTTGCGCTCGGAGCGTCTCATTCTCTCGGGTTAATTTTCTCTTTTCACCTTCGGCTACATGTGCCTGTAAGTCATTATCAAAGGTAAGGTTCCTCAACTTTTCCTCCAAAGCATGGATAGTGGCTTGATATTTCTTTTCTTTTTCTCCCCAAGTCAACCGTTCCTGGACTTTGTCATCAAAAGGTTGGATATGAGGTCTTTTGGCAGGTCTTTCTGGCTCGGCTCGAGATTTGGCTCTTCATTCATGCAATTCTTTTTTTCGAACATAGGACATAGACCGGATCAGCTTCACCCCTTACAAGATCAAGTACTTGAGTATCCTCTTTCAAGTATCGAAAACCATTCCAGATTTGTTGGATTAAAGCCTCAGGAAGTGGGGCCTCGGGGTGTAGCTCAATAACTTGGACACTTAGGTCTTCATCTTCAGGCACTACTTGATATTTTCCTAATTGCCTCAGAACCCTATGTGGTGCATATGGTTGGACACTCCTCAAGCCCATCAATAGCAAATAATTCTTTGTGGCTAACATGTACATGACTTCCCTCACCGGTAGCCATCCTAAAGTCCACTCAAACTGATTTGACTTTAAAGTTCTCAAGTGGATGATCCAAGCTTCAACCCCTTCTGGAGAGTTGTAATCTTTTACTCTTTCTTCATAGCTTTCAATGAAGTTGCTCTTGCTTGGGCCGTAGTTCATAAACTTTGGATGATGGCGAAGGTGTTCAATTAGACACATTTGTAGAAGGACATTGCAACCCTCGAATGATGCCGCCCCCGACTTACGCCGTGTTAAAGCCTGATAGATATCCGACAATATCAGCGGAACAAGTGTATGATCCTCCTTAGAAGTTATGACTTGCACAATTCTAGCCATACAGATATCAACTGTCCCCTTTTTGTTTGGGAAGACCATGACGCCCAGAACTGCCACTACAAAGGCAAAACGACGATGGATTTTCCAAGTATTTTTGCTTTGCTTGTTGTTCAATCCTTTTTCATGCGTTTCAAACCCTTATGGATGCCCATACCTGGAGTATAGGAAGTAGAATGAGCAGCAGCCCTCGTTCACACGGTTCTTTCTTATTTGCTTACTGATGTTCATGATATCAAAGAAACGGCGTGACCCAATTTTTCCTCAAAATTGCATTACAAATTTCCAATAATTAATTAGAAAATTACATTACAAATAACTTCAAAAACCCTTCTTGATTTAATGTATTATTTTTGGCCTCTATTAAGACCAAATTATTTTACAATTAGCCAAATTGGCACTCTTTGGCTACAATTGCAATAACTTTGCAATTATAGCCTAATCACATGTTTTATACTATTTTTTATACAATAATTAGTCATTTTATATTTTAAATACTAATTAATCTTTTTAAACTTATCTTATAAGCATCAATTTCATAATTATCAACTATTTTTATAAATTGTTTTAGCTAATTTAACTGGGTATTTAACAATTAGCCACCATTATTTCAATTTTAGCCTAAAATTGGCCTAATCCCTAACACAATTGAAATAACCCAACAGACCCAAGCCCAATTCCTATACTACCCGGCCCAACCCTGATGCAATCTCGACCGTTAATCAAATTTGATCAACGGTCCAGATAATCCCTTCCCTAATTAAACCTAAAGACTACCCTCCCCCTCTCTCATTTTCACTCCCTCACTCCGCCGACTCATCTCTCTCATCTCTCTCTAAACTCTCCACCTGCTGAGCCTATCTTCCTCTTCTCCGACCGTCGCCTTGCCGGAAAAACATGGTGGTTTCACCACCCACAGCCTCATGGCTCCATCCTTAACATGTGTCACTGCCTTTGAAGACCTCAAGTGAACCAGAGGCGGTTCACTCACCTCCTATGATCTCATGCCATTTTTTCCGGACATCCATGGCCGTCCGAGTAAGATCTTACCACTTTCCGGTTAAAACTGGTGACTTTTGAGTTTTCTTCTCCCTCTGGGTTCTCGCTTTGAAACCCTAACTTCTAAACCTTCTGATTCTTTTCGATTCTGTAACAAATATATACATATTATGAGTTCTTTCCATGTTTTCTTTAAAGATTTTTTAGTTTCCTAAACGATTCTTCATTTTTTCGAACTAGGGTTTTTAAAAGCTTTTTCAAAACAGTTCTCTTTCCGATTTATTAACATTATCTTATGATTCTCATCGTGCTTAAACGTGATTTAAGCTTTTCCCCTTTTGTTTGATTCATTTTGATAAAAACCCCAAATTTTTGGTTTCAATCCGCGATTCTGAGTTTATTTTGCGATAATGTTTTACTTGTTCTTGTATGACTACTTTTCTTTCATGTACATTGCGTAATTTTGTGATTTTTGCTCTATGTTTGCTGTTAGGGTTTCTGACCCTTCGTCACTTCTGCCTAAAACATGTTTGTTCTGCTAGGTCCTTTAATTATTTGTTATGTTCTTATGTGAATCCCTAATTTTATGATTAAGGTTTCTAATTTTGCCTAATGTGTGTTTATTTCGCTTAAGTCAATTCTATTTGCCACTTTAATATGTGATTAGTATTATTCTCTATGGATTCTGAGTATTCCCTTAAATATGTGATATTCTCCCTAATTGATGCAGATTTCCTGTAATTAGAACCTCATTCGAGAGTTTCCTTACTGATTTTCAGAATATAAATTATCTCTTGCCTTATTTCTATGAATAATTATATTAAATTAATTTGCATGTCCTTCCTTAATTGGAATATTCTGAACTTAGCCTCTATTACATGCCTTATATCTTTACCATGCTGAAATTTATTTCCTTATGTCCCTCATATGGTGTATTTCCTTATTGATCACATGTCTCCTACTTTTACTATGCTGAAATTACCTTGTTGATAACATGTTTAGTACCATTTGGAATTTAACCCATTAATTAAGGGAAGAACATAAACTGATTTTCTGTTGATTGATTCTAATTCCTTATTTTACTGCTTGACTATGGACTTCACTTTATTTCTGCCTATTTTCAAAACTATATTGTCACGACCTCAAATCTCAACCGGCCGTGATGGCGCCTATCGTGGAACTAGGCTAGCCAATATATCACATGATCACAATTTCTTTTAAAAACATCCCATTTCTGAAATCTGAGCATTTCATAAATATACAGAACTACTGAATAAAGAAGGTCATCATAGAACAATATAATACTGAAATCCCCAAAATCCGGAGCCAACGTGTCATGAGCATATAGTGAAATAATCAAAAATAAATTATTATAATACAAATCTCCGAATCAAAGCTAAATACACAGGAAGGAAAAATAGAGATGCTGCGGACGCTGGACAGCTACCTCTATATCCCGCAATCCGGCTCCGCTGCGGACGATAAAGGCTAATGTTCGAGGTCTGCTCCTGAATCTGCACACAGAGGTGCAGGGAGTAATGAGAGTACACCAACTCAGTAGTAATGAAAATAAATCAGGTCTGAGCAGCAAGAACCATATAAAATCAATGTTATCAAATCACAGGAGGCACAACCTTACTTTCAAATAGTATAACATATATGTATGGAATCGTCATGCCTTAAAAATCAACTTCCGAAAGCCCTTTAACAAGATATATTTTTCAAAAACTTCAACGAAAGGTCTAGCACAAAAAATGAAATGAATCATACAGAGGCCCCACGGGAAAAACATATTACATAAGCTCAGAATGAAAGTAGCGGAATCATCAGTAGCCCCTTGGGCAAAACATGTATCATAATCAGCCCCTCGGGCATGCCTCACAGTCACTCATACCTCCCAATCACTCATCACTCGGTACTTGGCACTCGGCACTCGCACTCAGTAGGTACCTGCGCTCACTAGGGGTGTGTATAGACTCCATCTTCGAAGGGGCTCCTTCAGCCCAAGCGCTAAATAAACAGCCAAATCATGGCATCAATCGCTCTCAAGCTCTCGGCCTGTCTCATATCATAAATATCCTCACAACATTGGCCTCGGCCGCACTCAGTCAGACACTCTCAACATGCCACTCGGGCCATAAGTAAAACGGGGTTCTCGACCCGAAAATAGTATTTCATTTCAAGAAAAAGTAATATCATCAAATAGGAGTGTCAACAATTTCACAAGAAGACTGAGTGTAAAATCATAGTTTCAAGTAGTGAGAACATCAGTAATGTATCCCCCCAAGGGGTTAAAACAGATCGACACTAGGCCCCAAACATTGCTCATAGCCCAAATATTACACAATTCTTTTAGAACATAATTAACATAAGGTTTTGAGTAAATATGCAACTCATTAGTTGCCGCGGAGAGGACCTAGTCCAATCCAAAAGTCAGTACGCGCCACACACTCATCATCCGACATGTGCGCCATTCTAGAAATAGCAGAAATACGAAGTTCGGGGTTTCATACCCTCAGGACAAGATTTATAGCCATTACTTACCTCTACCGGACCGTGACACTAGTCCGCTATGCCTTTGCCCTCAAATTAGCTCCCGATTGCTCCGAATCTAGCCAAAACCAGTTCAACATCATTAATATATACTCAAGGAACACAACCCAATTGAAAATTATCAATTTAATCAAAAATCTCGAAATTCGGCCAAATCCGAGCCCCGGGCTCACATCTCGAAATTCAATAATTTTTACATCATTAGAAACATCATCCTCCCACTATTCTATGTATACCAAGAACACTAAAATCGGAGCACAATTGCCCACTCAAATCCTCAAAAAAAAAAAAAATTTCCATGCACCCTTCTTCACCAACTTTGGCTAAATTTCCAGAATTTTTGTGGTTTAATCACTTAGGAATTGACATAGAAACGTGTTATGAAGTTGAAATTATTACCTCTAGATGATTTTCCTTGATTCCCCTTCAATTCTCTTTCAGAAGCTCTCAAGTTCGCATGCAACAATGGAGACAACAACAACCAAATTCGCACTTCTGGCCTTTTAAACATTCTGCCCAGCTAAAATAATTCCTTCACTGCGATCGCAAACTTTGGCACACGATCGTGAAGAAAAAACTTGTTGCCCCATCAATTTACCTTACGCGATCGTAAACATCCTCACGCGATCGTGATTCATCAAGACTTAAACCCACGCGATCGCAAACCATTCTACGCGATCGCGATTAACAAAAAATCCTGCCTCATCAATTAACCTTACGCAATCGCAAAAATCCTCACGCGATCGCATAGAACAAAATTCATGCCCCACTATTTTACTCTACGCGATCGCAAACATCCTCCCACAATCGCGTAGAAGGAAACCAGAACTTCACACCAGCAAAAATCTGCCCAGTTTTCAAGCCAAGAGTTGGTCCGTTAACCACCCGAAACACACCCAAGGCCCTCGGGACCTCAACCAAACATACCAACATATCCCATAACATCATTCAAACTTAATCGAGCCTTCGAAACACCAAAATCAACGCAACAACACCAAAATCACATCAAATTCAAGCCTATGAACTTTGAAACTTCCAAATTTTGCCAACTATGCCGAAACCAACCAAAACACCTCCGATTGACCTGAAATTTTGTAGACATATCCAAAATGACATTACGAACCTGCTCCAACTTCTGTAATTCTATTCTGAACCTGATAGCCTATTTTCCACTGCTGACCGAAAATCGCCAAAAACTAACTTTCGCCAATTCAAGCCTAATTCTACTCCGGATATCACAAAAATATTCCGAACACACTCCCTAGTCCCAAATCACCTAACGAAGCTACCGAGCTATAAAATTTGCATTTCGAGGTCTTTCACCAATAGGTCAACTCTCAGTTGACGTTCTCAACTATTAGGCTACTTTAAAAGGCTAAATGCCTAAACTCTCATCATAACTACTCCGGACCCAAACCAACTGATCCAACACATCAAAAACAAGATAGTGATAAATAACAAATGCATAAATAGGGGAAATGGGGTAAATCTCACGGAACGACCGGTCGGGTCGTTACATATATATACTCTATTCGTTCCATGGCACACACGAATTGATATTTCCAACTCTCTCTCTCTCTCTCTCACAATCAAAAAAACTCTCTGCTCTCTCTCTCTCTCTCTCTTCTGTACTAATTACTACTATTCTAAGTTAGCCGGCTGCAAGCCAAGGCTAACTATTGTGCATCTCCTACTTCCTGTTTGTGTTACTGCTTTCTTCACTTCACTGGTATGTTCTAATTCAGATTTCAGTTCTCAAACCAACATGTTTCTGTTGCTGTTGCAATTCACTGTGCTTCTAATTTGCTTTACTTATTATTATGTTTTTCAACATGTAACTAGGATCCTGAACTCACCTCTGCATGTTAAGTTAGGCTTTACTTGTCATGACAAGCATGTTTCTGTATACTTAACACCTGTTTCTTATGTGAATCCCTATGCTTATGATTGGTACATTAGTGATCATAGTCTTAGTTGTTTGGTGTTGATATGTTAATCTAATCCAGTACTTTACTGTACCCCCGATCCTCTGAACCCTTAGGAGCTTCTGATTGCATGCCTATAGGTTTTTTTGCCTACTACATGTTTTCGCTCACATGCTCTGCATTTTTCCCTCAAATACCATTACCCCTGCTTATGATTGTTGGACTATCCCTGGTCCTTTGTGTGATGTTGAACTTCTATTCCAATCAAGTTTCCCTCTTCAAAACTATTTTTCTTACTTACCCTTTCTCAAAACTGTTTTCTTACATAAGCCTTTTAAAAATAAAAGCACTCTCACATATACTCTTAGAAGTCTAGGTTCTTCCCCTTCTGTGTGAGCATTGCCTTGGGACCGTTGAGCTCCCTCTGAACTTTGACACACACAGGCTGGCCATTCCACACTGCACTTACTCTATTTTGGCTATGAAATCTGGGTGTGAGAACTGCCCGGGAGCCCTTGAGGTCCTTAGGGAACTTTGACACACCCGGATTGTGAAAAGGCTGTGAAACATTACCCTGGCATTGAGGACCTAGAGACTTGAGTCTATTCTGTAGGCTCCCTATAGTTAACTTCTTATTTTTCTTCTATTTCAGTTGTGTAATTCATATTCAATGGTTTGTAATAATTAATTGTAAACAACTTTGGGGTCAGATAGTGAAAAATGGGTGGGGTGATATGCATGTTGTAGTATAATTAAGGGTAGAGACCACGTTTCAGGTTTCTTTTCTCCATGTGTAATAGCAGCCATGTGTAGGTACAACACGTTATGCATTAGATATCATGCTACTTAGTATCTATGTGTATTCAACATCTCATTTACGCTTAGAAATCCTACCTATAGGATAAATAATAAAATAAGTTGCTATTGCGTGATTCTGTCCATGTTCTGAAACTTCACTAGAAATACTGTCCTAGGATAAATAAACTGCAATCACGTCTCATCATGATATACACGTATAGATCCTGTTGTAGGTAAACAACCATTAAAAATCTGTCACCTATTCCTGAAACTGTGCCTAATGCTGTGATTCTATGTGTAGACATCCTGTTTAAGTTATTATGCATCATGATGCATTAGATATCATGCTATAGGATCGTATCTATTTAA
>ML361240.1:0-75150 GCA_005239505.1 Nicotiana paniculata
GTGTAACTTTCTGGTGTTGGCCGCACCTGCAGATTGGTAGCCGCAGGTGCGATGCCGCAAGTGTGAAAGTCCATGCGCAGGTGCGAAGGGAGTCTAGGCTGGAGGAGTCCGCAGGTGCGAAGGGATGGCCGCACCTGCGAAGCCGCAGGTGCGGAGAAGGGGTCGCAACTGCGAGAATTGGTCCGTTAGTGGGTTTTGGCAGGTGCACACCTGGGATCGCAGGTACGGGTCTGCAAGTGCGATTAAAGGTCCGCAAGTGCGGAACTGCTAGGCAGAACATTATAAAAGAAGCCTCCGTGAAATTTTAGTTGTTAACCATTGTTGTATACGGATGGAACTCATTTGAGGGAAATTTGAAGAGAGAATTCGTGGGTCTTCAATTGAGGTAAGTTCCCGAGTTATTAAAGTCGTTTCTATGTTATTTTGTTCGGATTAGGCTTGTATTTGTATGCGGATTTTATGGCTCAGACGATTTCGTTAAGTGATTTGGGACTTAGGAGTTTGTTCGGAATGGAGTTTTGATGTCCGGTGTAGAATTAGGCTTGAATTGGTGAAAGTTAGTTTTTGGCGATTTCCAGTCGGTAGTGAAAAATAGGCTATCGGAGTCTGAATGGAATTTCGGTAGTTAGAACAGGTCTGTAATGTCATTTTGCATATGTGTGCAAAATTTCAGGTCAATCGGAGGTGTTTTGATTGGTTTCGGCATCGTTGGCGAAATTTGGAAGTTTCAAACTTCATAGGCTTTAATTTGATGTAATTTTGGTGTTTTCATGTTATTTTTGGTGTTTCGAAGGCTCGACTAAGTTTGAATAATGCTATGGGGCCCCGAGGGGCTCGAGATTGATTTCGGATGGTTGGCGGAGTTTTGAACTTGGAAAATTGCAGCAAATGGCTACTGGTGTAACTTTCTGGTGTTGGCCGCACCTGCAGATTGGTAGCCGCAGGTGCGATGCCGCAAGTGCAAAAGTCCATGCGCAGGTGCGAAGGGAGTCTAGGCAGGAGGAGTCCGCATGTGCGAAGGGATGGCCGCACCCGCGAAGCCGCAGGTGCGGAGAAGGGGTCGCAGGTGCGAGAATTGGTCCGTTAGTAGGTTTTGGCAGGTGCACACCTGGGATCGCAGGTGCGGGTCTGCAAGTGCGATTAAAGGTCCGCACGTGCGGAATTGCTAGGCAGAACAGTATAAAAGAAGCCTCCGTGAAATTTTAGTCATTAACCATTGTTGTATACGGATGGAACTCATTTGAGGGAAATTTGAAGAGAGAATTCGTGGTTCTTCAATGGAGGTAAGTTCCCGAGTTATTAAAGTCGTTTCTATGTTATTTTGTTTGGATTAGGCTTGTATTTGAATTCGGATTTTATGGCTCAGATGATTTCGTTAACTGATTTGGGACTTAGGAGTGTGTTAGGAATGGAGTTTTGATGTCCGGTGTAGAATTAGGCTTGAATTGGTGAAGGTTAGTTTTTGGTGATTTCCAGTCAGTAGTGAAAAATAGGCTATCGGGGTCTGAATGGAATTTCGGAAGTTAGAACAGGTTTGTAATGTCATTTTGCATATGTGTGCAAAATTTCAGGTCAATCGGAGGTGTTTTGATTGGTTTCGGCATCGTTGGCGAAATTTGGAAGTTTCAAAGTTCATAGGCTTGAATTTGATGTAATTTTGGTGTTTTCATGTTATTTTTGGTGTTTCGAAGGCTCGACTAAGTTTGAATAATGTTATGGGTCCCCGAGGGGCTNAAAGCTATCGGGCCCCGAGGGGCTCGAGATTGATTTCGGATGGTTGGCGGAGTTTTGAACTTGGAAAATTGCAGATAATAGCTGCTGGTGTAACTTTCTGGTGTTGGCCGCACCTGCAGATTGGTAGCCGCAGGTGCAATGCCGCAAGTGCGAAAGTCCATGCGCAGGTGCGAAGGGAGTCTAGGCAGGAGGAGTCTGCAGGTGCGAAGGGATGGCCGCACCCGCGAAGCCGCAGGTGCGGAGAAGGGGTCGCAAGTGCGAGAATTGGTCCGTTCGGGTCTGCAGGTGCGATTAAAGGTCCGCAGGTGCGGAATTGCTGGGCAGAATAGTATAAAAGAAGCCTCCGTGAAATTTTAGTCATTAACCATTATTGTATACGGATGGAACTCATTTGAGGGAAATTTGAAGAGAGAATTCGTGGGTCTTCAATGGAGGTAAGTTCCCGAGTTATTAAAGTCGTTTCTATGTTATTTTGTTCGGATTAGGCTTGTATTTGAAGGATTAAAGTAAGAAAAAGTTTGGAAAATGGGAGGAAAGATTTAGGAATTTCTTTTGGCAATTTTAGTGGGCAATTGTGGTCCGATTTTGATGTTCTTGGTATGTACGGTCTCGTGGGAGGATAAGGGTTCTTATGATGTAAATTTTATCGGATTCTGAGGCGTGGGCTCGGGACTCGGATTTTGCCGAATTTCAAGATTTTTGTATAAATTGATAGTATTCGATTGGTTTAAGTTCCTTTAGTATATATTAATGATGTAAAACTGGGTTTGGCTAGATTCGCAGAAATCGGGAGCCAATTTGAGGGGCAAGAGCATAGTGGACTAGTATTGTGGCTCGGTAGAGGTAAGTAATGGTTATAAATCCTGTCCTGAAGGTATGAAACCCCGAACTTCATATTTCTCACTGATTTTATTATGGCGTACATGTCGGATGACGAGTATGTGGTGCGCACTGATTTTTGCATTGGACTTGGTCCTCTTTGCGGCAACTATTGAGTTGCGTATTTTACTCCAAACTATATGTTAAATTGTGTTCTAAAGATTGTTGAAATATTTGGGCTATAAGCCGTGTTTGGGGCCTCGTGACGATCTGTTTAGACCTCTTGGGTGCTTTTTACTGTTGTTTTCCTCACTGATTATTGATGATTCCATTCAGTCACATTGTGCTTACTGTTTTCGAAACTCATCCTAATTTACACTACTTTGATATTTAAAATGATATTTTTGGTCGAGTACCCCGTTTTTACTGATTCGCCCGAGGGGCTTTTGAGAGGCTCTGACTGAGTGAGGCCGAGGGCTTAATTTGTGAGGATATGATATTCCACGAGGTGGCTTGATATTAGCGCTTGGGCTAAGGGAGCCCCTTCGGAGTCTGCACACACCCCCAGTGAGCGCACCGAGTGCCGAGTGCTGAGTGCCGAGTGATTGGGAGGCATGAGTGACTGTGAGGTATGTCCGAGGGCCTGATTATGAGTGATGGTGAGGTATGACCGAGGGCCTGATTATAAGTGACTGTGAGGCATGCCCGATGGGCTGATTATGATACATGTTTTGCCCGAGGGGCCTCTTTATGACTTATTTCATTTTCATACTAAATCTTTCGGTTTGAAGTTGTTGAAAAATATACATTTTTCAAAGGATTTTACTGAAATTGGCTTTTAAGCGTGATGATTTAACGTATACATTGTTGGAAAGAAAGGTTGTGCTTATTGTGAATTGATGAATTGATTTTATGTGTTTCTATCTGTTCTAGAGATTCTCGGAGGTTTGCGAGGTAGCTGCATGCGTCCGCAGTCTTGCTCTCTCTCCTACCTACTATTATAGAATTTATTTTTCTTTGAGTTGTATATTTTATGTAGATGCTCATGACCAGTGACTCCGGGTTCTCGGGGGGTTGTATTTAATATTCAGTATAGCTTTAATTGTTTTATAAATGTTTAAAGGGAACCTTTATGGGTAATCAGTATAGTGGAGATGCAAATGGAAGCTTATTATGATTTGAGTGTAGTTTTTGGCTGGCCTAGTTCCACGATAGGCGCAATCATGACTGGCTTAGATTTGGGGTCATGACAGTTGATCTGGCAAATCTTGTCCTCACCATCTATGAGAGCATAGACGTGTAAATACTAAAACTTCCAATAAATAAATTTGCACAATATAGGACAAAAGAAAGAGCAGTTTTCCTAATAGTCTGGTAGCTCTAGAAGATAAGTACAGATCTCTCTGTACCGATCTGCAAGACTCTACTGAACTTGCTCATGACCCGTAAAACCAATGAAACCAGGTCTCTAATACCAACTAGTCACGACTAAAAACTATTATCCTATCATGATGGCGCCTAACCCACTTGCTACGCAAGCCAAGCATAATAGTGATAAATCAATATAACAATTTACGAAATAATACAAGTCTAAAATCCAAAATATCATAAATAAAGACTATGGTGATACATTAAATCCCCCATAACCGGTAATACAAAGGCATGAGCTCTACAAAATAGATACAAGTTTGATGACACGAAAGTATTGCGTGAACAGTAAAAACAGTAACATAAATGGAAAGAGACGCCAAAATTTGCGGACGAGATACATCTCTACCTGGATCTGCATAATTAAGTGCAGAGTGTAGTATGAGTACAACCGATCTTATGTACTCTATAAGTATCATGAATAACCTCAGGAGGTATTCACAAGAATCACTAATGATATTCGCGTGATAAAATCTTTACAAGGAATGAATACATACAAATACATTATAGCAATACGAAAGTCTATGCCTAACTGTAGGTAAATATCACGATCCAAACTCCCTTCGGAGCTGTGATAGCACCTAACACTACTGCTAGACAAGCCAACTATTTCATAATACAATAAACTCAATTAACAAAATATTAATAAATATCAAAAGAGGAATAACCTTAAATATATGAAAATAGTAACAGTAATGCAACTACAACCATCCTAAAGATCTTGTGTAAACACATGAGCACCACAGAATCTCAAAATATAGAGTCAATACTAAATATAGAATTGTCTTAATGATAGAACAGTGATAACAAAATAACCAAAAGAGAACTTCAAGTTCTACGAACAACATAGTAGCTACCCTGTAGTCTCCACAAGATTAAACCAATGCGAACTCTCGCAATCACCATATCCAAAAGTATTTAGATTTGCACATATAGTGAACAGTGTAGTATGAGTACAACCGACCATATGTACTCAATAAATGACAAACCTAACCTCGGGTTGAAAGCACTACCAAGCTCAGAAGAAAGTCAGTGTCCAACACCAACAATCAATAGCAACACATGAAATAATGATGATAGTAAAAGTAGGTAACTCAAAAGATATCATGTTCAGCTCGTTCATAATTACGGAAAATTAGACATTATTTCCAAGTATAATAGTGAAACCTCAATCTTTCACTGAAATCACTAAAACATGAATTTATCAAGGAAACTATGATTTTCCAAACTTTCAACAATAGATAAGACGCTTCATCTACCATCCAGCATGAGGACAATACATCTCTCTGCCTACATGTCAAATATACGTGTCAAGTCATACTCACACTCAGTACACTCACGGTGCCCGACACAAGTTCCCCTCACCACCACACACACAAAAAATCAAACTCAACATTGTATGGGTGTCTTGGCATGGTGCCTGGAACAAGTGCCTCTCACCACCACAAATACACAACCACACTCAGCATTGTAAGGGTGCGCGGCACAAATGCCCCTGACAAAAGCACATATATAACAATGTGCTTGTGCTCACTGTTAATACCAGACTCCGGAGGGATAGATTCTTTCCCAAGTGCGGATCAATACAAGCAAATAATCAATACAATAGTTGCGGCGTGCAACTCGATAAAAATATAAATTTTTTGCAGCGTGCACCCGAGACAATATAAATCACAATATGTCTCTATGGCCCATATCTGTCATCAACCACTCAAGTCTCAATGACTCACATCTCATAGAACTCAGTTCAAACAGTATCACATATACAAGGAAACAACAACATGTGATATGACATAAAAATAATGTACACAGACTGATATATAACATGATATCACTACAATGAAGGCAAACAGGCCGAAACTACAAGACTAGACTTATTATGTCTCAGACAAATAAGTAAATAACCTAGACATGATTTCTAACATGAATCATAGCTCAAATGGTCATACAAGTAGGCAAAACACTGATATAATGAGGAATGAAAGCAAACAAGTGTCATGGTAGCTTCAAGTCTGGCCAGATCATGAATACCCAGATGTATGCACATACGCCCATCACCTAGCGCGTGCGCCACCTCCAACACACCTCACGTATCACATCCCACAAAGATAATTACCCTCAAACCAAGTATAGATATGTTACTTACCTCAAAGCGCGTGGATCAATACCCCAAAAATCACATCCCATGCGAATCGGCCTCCGAGCAACTCAAATCTAGTCAAAGCAACTCAATATCATCAATAAAATCCATAGCAAACAACCCCAAGAACTAAAGCCAGGCTCTTGGTTCAAATATAAAAATTCAACCCAAAAACGTCAACCTCAGGCTTGCACCCCAGAACTTGAAAGCTCACAAATTCCAAACATCCATTCCAATACGAGTCAATATGTGTTTCATCCAATTCGAACCTCAAACCGACCCTCAAACCATTAATTTTCACTATCCAATATCATAGTCCAAAAATCCCCAAATTCCACCTTCAATTCACATAAATTAGGTGTAATAATCAATGGGGAATCAATATTTAACTCCAAAATCAAGTAAGTATTACTTACCCCTTCAATTGTAATGAAAACCACTACAAAAGTCTCCTCCAATCGAGCTCTACAACTCCAAATAATGAGAAATAACCAAAACTCTTTGAAATATAAGTTTGTCTAGCAATTTCGCGTTTGCGGACACTTAACCGCATTTATGGTGCCGATTCTTCGGTCGAAGGCCTGCATTTGCAGTCCTCACTTAAGTATCGACCTCCCGCTTCTGCAGTCACCCACATGCACCTGCTACTGTGCTTTGTTATCACAGGTGCATCCTTGCTTCTACGGTTAGTCTTCCACATCTTCTATCCTTGCTTCCTCTAGACCAGCTTCACATCTGTGGCTTCAGGTCCGCATCTACGTACTCACACCCGAGGCCCATACATCACAGGTGTGAAAGCACTAGAACTCAGAATTCTGCAGCAATGCCAACATAGTCCAATATTACCCGAAATCAATCTAAGAGACTCCTGAGGACTTTGAGACCCTATCCAATAATACCAACCAATCCCAAAATATAAGAAGGACCTGCTCGAGTCCTCAAATAACATTGAACAACATCAATAACACGAATCACACCTCTAGTCAAGCCTAGGGTACGAATCCAAGTTTCAAAATTCAAAACTTACATCGGACATGCGTAAGCAAATCAAAATGACCAAGTCCATATCCACATACGAACATATTCCTAAGTGAAAAATCACTATAGGAACCTATTGAAACCATCAAAACACCATTTCAGGGTCGTTTACACAAAAGTTAAACTACTGTCAACTCTTACAACTTAAGCACCCAATCTTGAGACTAAGTTTCCCAATTCAATCCAAAACATCCCTAAGCCAAGCCAATCAACCCCGCAAGTCATATAACAACAAATATACTTATGCAAAGCATCAAGCAGGGGGGAACAGGGCTAAAGTACTCAAAACGATCGGCTAGATCGTCATAGTAAAGCTCGTGGTGTACATAGAGATGATATGCACGAGCATTTTATTGGATAACAGTTATAGAGGAGATATGCTAAAAAAGCAAGTCAAATCACACAGAGGAAGACATATAGCAAAGACATATATTGTGTGTCATTTCACTAAAAGAAACGGTATATAGAGAAAATATGAAACTAGAGGCATGTATAGAAAAACAGATCTAACATATAGAGGAAATATGCAGTTAAAACATGTATACACCCAAGGAATTTTCATATAAAGAAGATATACAAGTACCCAACAATGATCAAGTTTTCCACGATCACATGTACATCATCAAGGAGAAACATGAGAGGAAGACCCTAAGGGGTGGATCCTTATCTACACGCTGCACCAACAACTCAGATGCCATAACAACCGAACAAACAACACGTGCCACAATCAACTCAACCCGCATGGACAACTCATGTGTTGTCAAACCAGTCTAGAACACAGAAAGCATATAAAATAACACATGTATAGAGTCAATGAACATCAAATCAAGTAATCGTGGACTAATAAAATAACTTGCTAAAATGTATGGATGTGCGAAGTGTAGAATTACGGCTCAGATTAGGCGGATACACCTGAAAATAACAGTTATCAGGTTTGAACAGAAGATTAACCTACACATAATCTCTAAAATCATCCAAGAATAACATAGTTGTACAACATATAAATCATGATTTAATAATCACAAATATTCAAATCAAGGAATAATATTGCCTAAAAACTACTCTAAACATGAATAAAATTTGGTGCAAGAACATGGGCTCAACCCTCGCATATACGCCACCCTTAGCACGCAGCCAACATCAATAACTCAGGCAACTTGTGCCTCAACCATGTTTAGGAAAAATACTTACCTCAAACAAGCCAAGTGAATACTCCTAAAATGCCTTTCCACGCAAATCAACCTCCGAACAACTAGAATCTAGCCAAAAACATCTTAATAACTAAATAAAGCCAAAGAAAACAATCCCAAACAACAAACCTTCAATCTTACACATACACAAAGTCCACAAAATTGATCCCGAGTCTACACCTCGAAACCCGACAAAACTCACAACTGCCGAATACCCAATCCAATATGAGTCCAAATATAGAGGTTTCATTCAAAATCGACTCTAAATCGGGGTTTAAATCTCAAATATTCATTCTCCACATTTTGTTACAAAACCCCAACCTTCTCCCTTAGATCTCATTACCAAAAATCAAAAGTGAATAATAGAATTATGAATAATAATCAAATACAAGTTAAAGAAGACTTACCCAATCCAAGTGGGTGAAAATCGCCCCAATCTGAGATCTCACAATTTGATAAAATAAGTCAAACCATTAGTTAAAGTGTTCTTCCTAATGATTATCACTTCTACAGCCAAAACATCACTTCCGCGGAAAACTGCTCACACCTGCAAACTCACTAGCATCCTCGACCCTCTATTTCTAAGAAACGAATCCTCGCGTATGTGGAGCCACACCTGCAGAACAACCTCGCAGGTGCACGACCACTTCTTTTCCAAAATCACGACATTTACAGACTCCCTGTTCGATGCCCAAATTCTACTTCTGCATTCACTTGCCTACATTTGTGGGATCCCAGGGAGCTCAGGAAAGAATTTTGGGAATTCACTCATAACTGGTGGGATCCAAGGAGCTCATCAGGAAAGACTTTTGGGAATTCACTCACAACTGGCACAGACTCAAGTGTCGGTGCCTCGGCATCAGTGTCCGTGACCCACACCAAATGGTAAATACGCCTCTTGTTGATCATCTTCACGACCTTAAGGTAAGAAATAAACCTACCCTTTGTCATAATATCATCGCTTTCCACTCAATGACTAGCTTGTTTTGAAATTCAAACCTTACAGTTCTGGTTCGGGGATCAAGCTTGACGAAACATGAGTGAAGCCAGTCCATCCCTATTCTCATATCAAAATCAACCATCACCAACTCAATGAGATCAACCGTGGTTTCTCGACCATGAATTGTCAAAATACAACCCTTATAAACCCACATAGCTATAATAGACTCACCAACTAGAGTAGATACAAAGAACGGCTCACAAAGTTATTCCGGTTCTATCCCAGATTCCTAGCAACTAAGGAGTGATTTATGACAAAGTCGAACCAGTATCTATAAGAGCATATACATTATGAGATTGGACGGTCAATATACCTGCGATAATATATGGATAAGTCTCTGAACCCTGGCGAACTTGTTAGGCCTAACCGAACACTGGCTACCACCCCTAGTTGCACCACACATGCAGGCGATGCAGTACCTCGTGCTAGAGGACGCGCCTCAGATGTAGTAGTTGCAGTAATAGCTGGTTGTGTTATACCCCTACAACATTCTGACGAGATGAATGACAATCCTTCTAAATGTGACCTCTAACCGCACCCGTAGCATATGGGGAGGTCCATATAGCAGACCACTGAATCATCTTCCCACACCGAGGGCATGGGGGTCTCCGCTGCACCTCAAATCTCCCGCCAGACTTACCCTGCTGGTAGGATCCCCAGTTGTCCTAACTTGTCCTAAAACGGCTCAACTGCTACTGAGCGAGCACTGATGGCAGTGCTATGGCTAAAGACTGAGCGAAAAACTGTGATGGTCGGGACGATCCTCCCCTGAACACTGAACTTCTGCCACTACCACCACTAGAATAACCACTAATTTTTGTTACCCTCTCGCTCCATTATGTTCTTTAATTTTTGGGCCTCTGTGGATTGAGAAAATGCCTCCATTTTCCCATAGTTCATATTAGAAAGCCAGGTAGTTCTAGAAACGTCATTAATAACTAAAGGGCTAAGATTTTACACAAACCTGTGAAGTCTAGCCTCCATAGTGGGCATCATGTAAGCAGCATCCTTTGAAAGAATGGAGAACCTCAAATGGTAATACCATACGCTCATACTACCTTCCTTCAAGTTCTCAAACTCGGTAGTATAGGCTGCCCTAGTCTTCCCAGGCAAGAAATGATCAATGAAAGCATACGTAAACTCACCCCACTCTACCGGAGGGCTCCCCTCCTCACGGGACTCCTCCCACAACTCAAACCAAGAATACGCCATTTCTAGTTTGTTTTGCCTAAATCAAAATATAAACCACACTGATAGAACGTATGAGTCTAACAAACTATACAGAGACCTGGTCTTATACCATATCCCATAGAAATAGCTAATAAAACAGTAAGTAAATGATACAGGAGATTTTACGTGGAAAAATATCTGCTCAAGGGGATAAAAAACCACGACCTACACTGGTAGGATTTCAAATTTATTACTTGAGCAATATTTAGATTAAAACCTATTGTAACCTAGTAATTAAACTCTTAATACCTCACTAACTTGTAATACACCTATTACAAGCCGCTTTGCAATACACCTATTACAAAGACTTCAACTTATGACTAACTCTAGTCATGACACAAACTCTAAGGGTTTATAGTTTTTGGAGGTTCCTAGTTAAAGCTTCTAAATAAGAAAATTAAGAATTACAATGAAGAACAAATACAAAGATACAACTCAACTAAGGACATACAAAACACTTGTTATGGAACTGGTCGGTAGTAGTGTTGCACTTTGTTCTTGATACACTTGTAACTTCAATGCTCTATGATCAGATCTTGAATGCTTGAGTGATCTCACAAGTGTTCAAGTGATGTTTTGTTGTAATACTTCTTGTTAATATACTTTGGATGACATCACATGGATGATGTAAACACTTGGTTGGTAAAAGGCCCTTCCGAAGGGGAAGTGATTGTTGCAATGTTTCTGCATTGTAGCGTGTGCAGTGCAGGCAGTCACTTTTCAACTGTAGAGTTCACTTCATACTGCTGTCAGGGAAACCCCAAGGGATCAGGTCCCTGAGGTGATTCTTTTCTGTCTGAAGTCATACAGCTCACATTAGCTTGAGCCCAATGATGGAGAAATGTCCCAAGTGTGCATCAGGTCCTTTATCTGGTTCTTGATAATAAGTTTGTTAGATCATCAAGAAATAAATATGGGATACTTTAAACCCATAAATTTCCCCCTTTTTGATGATGACAAACTTTAAAATTGACAACCATTTGTAGAGCACAATAAACCAGATAAAATACAAGGAACTTCATAAGTTCCCCCTGGCTCTATGCTTCCCTCTTAATCAGACAGATCTCCCTGTTTCAATTGTCTTCCCCCTTTTGGAATCATTAAAAAATACACAAGAAAGCAATCAACATGAAGAAATCTAGCCTAGTAAACTCATGCCACTTGTGTGCACACAACATGATAGAAAAGAGAAGAAGAGAACATATGCATTTAAAAGCAAAAGAGAGTCTTCATAGATATTTATAAAACATAAGCCTTTGCCATTACAGCAAAGGCAAGTTTGGACTGTTGAAAGCTAGAGCAGTACAAGTGAAATCCATCCACATAAAAAAACAAAAACAACTACCACAAGTCATCAAAGCAAAAGATAGAAACTTGACAATGTTCACTGAAAGATTTTCTTAGGGGACACTGGAAAAGGAAGGCTTCGAGGAGGCAACAAGAGTTTAGAGAACAAGATTCATTCGAGCATTTGAGGACATTTTCTATTCAAGCAAGTTCCTCTCTCAGGTTCTCCATCTGTTGCCTGAGCTAAGCATTTTCTTTAGACAGACGAGCAACTTCTTCACTAGAGAAGCTAGAAGATCCTGGGCTGCTACAGCCTGACTAAGATGAGTTTCAAGAATGGCATTCCTTGCCTTCAGCTTCCTGATCTCCTCTGTGGAATTATTCTGGGCGTTGATGAGCTGAGAGATCGTCGAAGTGCTCCCCACTCTCCCAACTTTTTCAATACATTCACATTCTTCCAATGTAGTCTTTGAGAAGGTTTGTTTCCTGGTCCCCATCTTGGGATTCCCTAAGGGTACATCGACAAACTTGAAGACATGCGTGAGAAGAAAAACATATGGAAGCCTATGGTTCCCATCTTTGAAAGCTGCCACTTTCTGCATATGTTCAATCAAAATGGAAGTCAAGTTGATAGAACGAAACTCATCGAGTGCTTCCATTAGGTACAGGTCAGAACTGGAAGTAATGGACCTTCTTTCAACATGAGGGAGCAGAACTTTGTTAACCAATTCGAAAAGCAACTGGTACACATGAAGCAAAGCTTTCTTGCGTATTCGTTCCCCATGCTGAACAGCCTTTTCCTTCACAATGGCGTGCCTAAAATTTGATCCAAAAGCACATCTCACAGATAACAACCCTTCAGATGGGACCTTGAGAATATCTCCCAACACAGTAGCATCCAATACCATATCCACTCCATTGACTAACACACAGATGTGGCCATATTCAACAGTGAAGAGGTCGGCATAGAAGATTTGAACCTCATCCTCATACACTTTGGGTACATCCACTTTGAACAGATGGCCCACTGCTGAAATTCCACTATAAAGAATTTGTCTCATACCTACCATTTCAGAAATATCTGGGACAAAAGTGCGACCCATATCTTCTGGGACCTCAACAGTTCTTGCCCTAGCACACTTACACTTTTCACCTTTTTTACAGAACCGGGTTCCCTAACTGTTTCCCACTTCCTTTTACTAGACCTCTCAATGGGCTTGTCCTTGCCACTTGATTTCACCACAATATCATCATCAGACACTGATTCTTCCTCCACAACTTGCTTAGACTTGATACTACCTTTCACAGACTTTGTACTTGAGTTTTCAACAACATCCTTTGAAGCACTTTCAACAGATTATTTCTTTTTCTTGGATTGTTTAATTAAGGAAGTTGGTTCCTCTTGAGCATCCTCATCTAGCGCTACTACTGGAATATTTTTTCCACACACAATTTCCCCTTCTTTCATCAGCCTCTTCTTCTTCTTCTTGCTACTCCTTCTGCTTTTCTTTAGGGCAGACTCAAAAGCCTCCTTCTTTTGCAAACTTGTAGTAGATCGACTAGAAGGGGGCTCAGGAGTGACCGGTGACTTTCTGATCTTGAAGCAAGCACTAAGAACCACATCATCCCGATCATCCTCTTCACTAGGTTTTTCAATAGGAGGGATAGACTCCAACGGATCAGTGTCAAAGTGAGGACAAGGAGGAGGGTTGAAGATGACCTGGGAAGATGATTCCTAAGCTGTTTTTTCAGGGAAGGAATCAGGTTCATCAGTAGGGTTCCCAGTAGATTCTTCTGGTGCAGGAGGTTCAAAGAGAACCATCGTTCCTTCCTTTCCTTTGGGCGGAGTTTCTTCCCCCTGAGACTCAGGCAGGGTAGAAGGTCCTTCATTCACCAGTCCCTCAGCAGTAATGGCCATTATGTTTTCTGCTGCCTCTTTTACCTGTGATTCCATGGGAGCCATAGTGTCCAATACAGGAGAGCTTATGTACTGATCTGTGTCTTCCTCAGAGTCCCCTTCTTCTTGATGAGACACACTCTCTTTTTCACCCTTGTTCTTGTTTGTGAGAGTATCAGGCAACAGAGAAGAAACAACATCGACTTTTGAGGCTTCTGAGTCCTCAACACTTAAGGAAGGAATAGGGTTTGTGAGAGAGATGGGAGGTTAAAGGGAATCAGGTCTGGACATATTGGTGTCGGTGTTGGCAGAAAAAGAGGTTTTTGGTGGTGGTTCTAGACTGGTAGAAAATTCGAGGATGTTGTCCGCAATAATGGGTAGGGGAGCTCGCTCTTCTGCCATGGTGGAGAGTTAGGTTGAAGATTCTGGGAAAATAGAGAGAGAATGAAGGATGATCGCTCAAGGCTAGATAGTGAAAGGATTTTATGGAGGGAAAAGTGAAACGGGTTCTGAAAACAACAGTAGGTTTGTGGGAAGACACATCGTTGCAGAGGGAAGTTAAAAGATTTGAAAGAAAAGACGTTATATATAGGGTCTGAGAAGGTGGATGACATGGCAGTTAATTTTGTTTCTTTTGAGATATGCATGAGGAAAACACAAGACTACTAACCTGTGGTACAAGAACCAGGTTCCTGACCAGTCTTTAAAAAAGATTTTCAACTCTCTTTTTGCCGCTCATGCATTGTTCCTTCAGCTTCTAAATCATCATGCGGGTCTAGCTAGATTTACCTAAATGTAAATTTCATAGCCATATATAAAGGAATCAGGTTCTCAATTAGACTTAATTAACCTCGGTGCCATCCTGCTTCTCTCAAAATGTTCCCTGCCCAGAGCTTTGGTGAAGATGTCTGCAATTTGGTCTTCTGTACTACAGAACTTCATGCAAATAAGCCCCTTTTCCACATTGTCTCTGAGAAAATAATGTCTCACATCAATGTTCTTGGTTCTTTTGTGTTGGACCGGGTTCTTTGCCATGTTGAATGCACAAGTATTGTCATATAGAAGAGGTACACAGTCAGTGTATACACGAAAATCCTCCAATTGTTGTTTGATCCACAAGAAATGGTCACAGCAAGAGGTTGCAGCAACATATTCTGCTTTAGCTGTTGAGGGAGCTACAAAATTTTGCTTCCTTATTCTCCATGAAATCAGGTAGGATCCTAGGAAGTGAGCCATTCCTGATGTGTTTTTCATGTCCACCGGATAACCTGCATAATCAACATCAACATACCCAACAAGATTAAAATTATCATCTGAAGGGTAATATAGAATCAGGTCATGTGTTCCCTTAAGATATCTCAGGATCCTTTTGGCAGCCTTCAGGTGAGATTCCTTGGGATTTGATTGAAACCTTGCACATAGCCCCACACTGAATACAATATCTGGCCGACTGGCAGTGAGACAGAGGAGATATCCAATAATGCATCAATACATTGTTTGGTTTACAGAAGACTCAGACTCATCCAAGTCCAGTCGAGTGGAAATGGCAATGGGAGTGTCAGTCACTTTTGATGTTCTATGTCAAACCTCTTCAAAAGCTCCTTGATGTATTTCTGCTGACTGATATAAGTTCCCTTCGTGGACTGCTTCACTTGAAGACCCAAGAAAAAGTTCATCTCCCCCATCATGATCATCTCAAACTCACTTCCCATGAACTTTGAAAATTCCTCACAAAGTGAGTCAGTTGTTGCCCCAAAGATGATATCATCCATATATACCAGAACGATGAGCAGGTTCCTTCCTCGTTTCTTCAAGAACAGAGTGTTGTCAATTTTCCTCTTGTAAATCCATTTTATAAGAAGAACTTAGATAACCTTTCATACCAAGCCCGAGGAGCTTGCTTCAACCCATACAGTGCCTTATCCAATTTTAACACATACTCAGGATATTCATGACATTCAAAACCTGGAGGTTGCTTAATATAAACTTCTTCCTTGAGAAAACCATTCAGAAATGCACTTTTTACATACATTTGGAACATAATGAATTCCATATGAGATACAAAGGCAATAAGAATTCTAATGGCTTCCATATGAGCAACTAGGGCGAAAGTCTCATCATAGTCAATCCTTTCCTCCTGATTGTAACCTTGGAAAACCAGCCGTGCCTTGTTCCTTGTTGTGTTTCCATGCTCATCAAGCTTGTTTCTGAATACCCATCTGGTCCCTATGATGGTTCTATCTGAGGGTCTAGGTACCAGGTGCCATACTTTTTTCCTTTCAAATTGATGCAGCTCCTCTTGCATAGTTCTGATACATTTTGCATCCTTCAAGGCTTCTTTAATATTTTTGGGTTCTATTTGGGAGAGGAAGGCTAAAAAGGCAAGAGAATTTCTTGATTTTGATCTAGTTTTATCTCCTGAATCAAGGGGGTGATTATATTATCGAGAGGATGGGAGCTTTTTTGTTTCCAACTTGGAAACGGAATCTCATTGGTAGAAGAACTGGGTAAACCTGACTGGTTCCCGTACACTCCTTGTTCTGCTACCTATGGAGTGCTTTGAACTGCATCAACAACTCTTTCTTCAGCTTCAGTGGTGGTGATTTGTGTACCTGGTTCCTCTTGAGATGGAGAGGATGAGGTTGCATTATCTTCACTTGTTTCCTTTACTTGGCTCATCATATCTACTTTTCCATTTGCCATATCAGTGATCTCTCCTGGAACTAGCAGTGGTTCACTGTCTTGATTATCCTTGTTTCCTTTCTCACCAGATGGAAGTGTCTCATTGAAGATTACATGAACACTTTCCTCCACACACTGAGTCCTTTTATTGTAAACCTTGTAAGTTTTTCTTTGAGAGGAATATCCCAGAAAAATTCCTTCATCACTTTTGGCGTCAAATTTTCCAAGATGATCCTTTTCATTATTAAGAACATAGCTTTTGCACAAAAATATTCTTAGGTGAGTGTCACGCCCCAAACCCGAGGGACGAGACCGGCGCCCAACCGGATGAACCCGGTCAAGAGGGCCTGGATTGCCTTTCCTACCCAACACATTACCCCGTGTTCATAATGTACATTTTATAAGTGAAACAACAAATAAAATCAGGCATGCGTTTACAACATAAATCCCTTTCTTCTTTTAACATTTTCAACATTAGATCTTACCAAAACATACATACTAAGTACAATATTCCCGATACGGAACCACGATTACGAGTAAGTACAAAATCTACCCAAAATATGTTTACAACCCACATAGTGTCTATGGAGCCTCTAAGAGTGTGGAGAAGAATACATAGACTTGCCGGTAACAAGGCCCCGGCTATACCTTAAAAGGAATGACATAAACAAAATGATTCACCATGATTTACACACAGCCCCGAGAGGAAGTGGGTCTCACCAAGACTACTGAAGAGATGGAGGGAAAGGCACCAATATCGGCGATCAGCGCTACCTGCTACAGAACTACCTACATCCATTTAAAAGATGTATCGCCCCCGGTAAAAGGGATGTTAGTACCATTGAATAGCACTAGTATGTATGAACAAACCTAATCTAGATAGGATAAACATCAACAGCCAACACAAACAGAGGAATCATACAACAATAAACCGAGGCAAGGAAAAACACAAACAAGAGTTACCACATTCCTCGTCCCGTTTTTCCATCTTTTGGTTATTGTGCTTTTAAGTTCATCTTGTTATTATTATTACTAATCCACCGTGTCGTTGCCAAACGGAGTTCGATCTCTGCCCGGTCGGCTAATCCATCCTAGGTGAGGTCTGAATCTTAATCACATCACATATAACCACCGTGGCTTATTCTCACGGAGTCCGATCTCTACCCAAATCGGCTAGGCTAACACCGTGGCTTGTGAATAGCACACAGAGTCCGATCTCTTCCCGATCAGCTAGGCCATCTCCACTGTAAACAGTGAGGACAATAATCATCATCAAATCATAATCATATCACAATATCAAGTCATCCATGTGTACGGTATGGAGTCCGATCCCAGCCAGACCGGATAGTCCTTCTCACCCCTAGGACATTCTCCTGGTACAATTATGGGTGTTTTAGATTACTTACATCATTTTTAACCTTTTTGATTCCCAATACATATTGTTCTTTGATTCGTCATTCATATCATTAGAATCCTTTGATTCACATTTCACAACAATTCATCCTTTAATCCATATTCCATAACCATCCATTCAACTAATTCATGTTTCACAACAATTCAACCTCATGTTTCGCATTTCACATCATTACCATCTCTTTACCCACATCATATCATAGCAACTTTTGATTCATATTTCGTACCATTCTAGTCTTTCATAATTACCACACCCATCATATGCAAGGATCACACACATAGTAGAAGAAGGAATATAATTATCACAACTCATATACTCAAGTAGCACAACGGTATGGTATTATCATGAAATGACATAGAAGCAAAGATTCCTCAATTAGGCACATAGAAAACATAAATTCCATAGATATACGACAAGTGAATCATACCCGAAAAGTGATCACAATGGGTTTATCCTATGAGGAATAGAGTTAGCCATACATACCTCGATTTGGAATTTCTCTATAATTTCTCTCCAAAATAACCGGGCCTTCTAACGCCTTCAATATAATTTACAATGTGACACATTCAAACTTAGAGTTAGGAACCTTGAACTCATTTGGGCATTTTATCCACTACCATGTGGTGCTTTAGATTAACTAACCCCTTTTAGTGAAATATTGCCCTAGCTTACTTCCCGTTGCTAGATTATGGTAGATTATTCACATGCATGCATGGTCTTAACTCTCATCTTCAAGAACCAACCTATGTGTGTTCTATTCTAACTAAAATCTGAAAATTTGGGGGAAATGGGGGAAATGGGGTAAAGACTTACCTCTTATGGTGAAGAAGATGAAGACTACTCGATTAGTTCCAGGCCTGAGTAGAGATGGATGATCAACTTGGGGAAGATGGGTACTTCTCTCACTAGAACGCACTCTCACTTTTCTCTATTTTAGTCAGGTAGTTATTAAAAATGAAGGGGAGGGGTGTTTTATAAAACTAGGGGTCGGGGTTTAAAATTGGAAATTAGAAGCTCTGAAGCAGGAAATGCGGTCAGGATCGCATTCCTGCTATGTGGTCCGCATTCCTGTTGCATAAATGGCCCTCAAATGGGCCAAAATGGGAACCAGACTGCCCATGTATGCGACCATTATGCGGTCCACATACCTATTATGTGATAGCATAGTGCGTCGCATAATCTTCTTCGCAAAAGTGGAGGTGCAAGGATGCGACAGCTATGCAGTCCGCATTCCCAAAATGCGATCGCATCTTGGGCCGCATAACTGTCGTCAAATTGGACAGCAGGCTGTCCAGGTATGCGACCACTATGCGATTCGCATACCTAATCTGCGATCGCATAGTGGACCACATATCAATGCAACTTTGGAAAATTTTATCTTTTAAGTCCCGAGGTACTTTTTACTCCAAAAAGGGTCCATTTTAAGATTTACTACGGATAAAACAATATGGGGACCTACCCGGGCATTATTTTTAGTCAAGAAAATTTACAGGTCTTTATAGTGATTCAACTTGGGCTTGCTTCCATTGAGAAATTCATAGGGAGTTTTGTTCAAAAAGGATCTAATCATGCACCTGTTCACCAAATAGCAGGCAGTATCTGTGGCCTCTAGCCAGAAATTTTTGGCTATCCTACTATCAATAAGAATTGTTCTAGCCATATCTTCAAGGGTTCTATTTTTCCTCTCTACGACTCCATTTTGCTGTAGGATTCTTGGAGTTGAGAAGTTGTGGGTGATGCCATTTTCACTGCTGAACTCATCAAACTTAGCATTGTCAAATTCTGTTCCATGATCGGATCTAATGCAAGCCACTTTTGATTCCATCTTCACTTGGATTTTCTTCACGAAGGCTACAAACACTTCGAAGGTCTCATCCATTGTTCTAAGAAATAGTGTCCAAATGAATCTTGAGTAGTCATCAACTATCACAAAAATATATCTTTTTCCTCCCCTGCTTGGCACTCTCATAGGACCACATAGATCTATATGAAGGAGTTCAAGTGGCTTTGACGTGCTTACATCCTTCTTTGGCTTGAAAGAGGATTTCACATGCTTTCCTCTAACACATGCATCACACATTCTTTGCTCCTTGAATTTTGAATTTAGCAATCCATGAACCAGGTTCTTCTGTATCAGCTTATTCAGAAGAGAGAAGCTTGCATGGCCCAGCCTTCTATGCCATAACACTACATCATCATCAACTGCTTTCAAGCTGCTCATATCACCACTTTGTCGGGACTCAAAATCAGCAACGTAGATGTTTTTGTACCTTTTGGCCACTAGTACCACCTCGCTAGTTACCAGATTAGTAATTGTGCACACTTTTGACAAGAACTCCACCTTGTTTCCCTTATCACAGATTTGAGAGACACTCAAGAGACTATACTTCAGACCATTTACATAGTATACATTCTCAATTGAGTGTGTGAGTGATTTTCCAACTTTTCCAACACCAAGAATGTACCCTTTTTTTCCATTTCCAAAGGATACATTCCCTCCTTGCAGGGCTTTTATTGAAAGAAAATCGATGGTATTATTAGTCATATGCTTCGAGCATTCACTATCCATAATCCATTGTTGAATGCTTCCTCTCACTGTTCCCTGCACAAATAGATCAAGGGTTAGATTTAGGAACCCAAACAAGTTTAGGTCCCTTGTAATGAGAAAAGGGATGAATAAGAGCTCTTCTAGTCCATGTAGGTAACATACATTTTTTGTGGCTGTCATCTGGTTCTCTTCCAGTAGTCACTTTTTCAGCAAAAACTTTGTTTTTCTGAACAGACTGGACTCTGGCTTGGCAATTTTCCATGAAATGCACATTGTTCCCACAGTGGGTACAAAGTCAGTTATCAGGTACAGTGACGTACTTGCTATGAGGGTTATAGGAAACTTTCTCCCTTTGAAACCCGATTCCCTGAATGTTTCCACCATTATTAAAGTACATTGCAGTAATAGCATCTAAGGACCAGGTCCACTTAACTGATTTTTCAAGATCACTTTTTACCTTTTCCAAATCTGCATGAAGCTGTCTATTTTGCTCAAGCTCAGCACACAAACTAGTTTTCACACTATTCAGCTCATTTTCAAGTTTGATATATGCCTCACTAGCAACTTCCTTTCCTTTTCCAGAATTTCCAAGCCTAGATTCAGCTTTAAGTCCCTCAATTATTTCCTCTAGGTCTGCGATCACCACTAGAAAATCATCTCTTTCTTTCTCAGTGATGACAACTTTCTCCACTAAGGTATTCTTTTCTTTAATAAAGTCCTCTATGGTTTCTTTCAAGTCAACTACAACTACCATCAGATCATCTCTTTCATGTTCTACACTAGCAATTTTCTCTGTTAGAACTTCCTTTTTATTTTTCAGATTTTCTATTGTTTCCTTCAGGTCAACTACACAAACCACTAAGTCATATCTAGTCTTCTTAGCATCTCATAACTCTATGTTCAAGGCATCCTTATCACTCACAAGACTATGATATGCTTCAATTAATACATTAGCTAATGAAATTTCTTAGGAGAATAAGATTTCAGGTTCCTCTGAAAATCCCTAAAATTTACCTCATCACTGTCATCATTTTCATCATCGTCTGAGTGAGCCATCAAAGAAAATATTGAATCATATTCATTTGCTTCACTTTAAACTATAATCATGGAACTATCATCTGCATCGTTTTCTTCTTCTGATTCGCTAGAGGAGTCTCCCCATGTTGCAAGAGCTTGCTTCACAACATTGTCAGCTGCGTTTTTCCTTTTGAAGCATTTGTCAGGAATCGGGTTCCTCTTGGCTGCTTTATCAGAGTTGTGCTTGAAATGTTCTTGTTTCAGAAGAGGGCAGTCCTTGATGAAATGCCCGGGCTTTCCACACTTATGACAGAGGTCATAATTCCTTGGTTTGCTGGAACTACCTCTCTTTGGTATACCTCCATTCCTTCGAACCATTTTCTGAAACCTTCTAGTAAGGTATACCATATTGCTATCCTCCTCACTCGAATCATTATTTTCAGCTTTGAGTATTGGGTTCTTCTCCTTCTTTGATTCTCTTCTTTAAATGTATTTCTTTCTTTTCATTTCATATGTCTTCATATTCCCACCAGCTCATCCATAGTCAGTATTTGCAGATCCTTGGCTTCAGTAATAGCATTCACCTTACTCTCCCAAGAGCTGGGTAAAACGCTAAGAATTTTTCCCACGAGCTTGTTCCTAGGTATAATTTCACCAAGAGAGTGTAGCTCATTTATGATATAGGTGTATCTAGCATTCATGTGTTGAATGGATTCATCATCCTTCATTCTAAAGAGCTCATACTCAGTGGTGAGCATGTTGATCTTGGACTGCTTTACTTGAGTGGTTACCTCATGTGTTGTTTATAAAGATTCCCATATCTCCTTGGAGGAGTGACAGGATGAGATCCTATTATATTCATCAGGTCTTATGACGCACACCAGAATCTTTTGGCGTGAAAGTTCTTCTCTATAGCTTTCTTGTGGGTGTCATTGTACTCTTTCCTGGTTTTTGGCACCGTTACAGCTGGTTATCCTACCTTCTTTGTTGGGACGTATGGACCATCACAATTAACATCCCATAACTCTGATTCTTATACCATTATGAAGTCATGCATTCGAATTTCCACCATCTATAGTATTGGCTGTTGAATCTTGGGGGCTTGTAAGTTGATTGTCCTTCCTCGAAGTTTGGTGGAGCAGCCATGGTGAGAATCCTCTCTAGGTGTTAACCTTTTAGAAAGAACCTGCTCTGATACCAATTAATAGAATGTATGAGTCCACCAAAATGCATATAGACCTGGTCCTATACCAGTTCCCACAGAAATAGCTAATAAAACAGTAAGTAAATGACACAGGAGATTTTACGTGGAAAAATCCCTACTCAAGGAGATAAAAATCCACGAACTACACTGGTAGGATTTCAACTTCACTACTTGAGAAATCCTTAGATTACAACCTATTGTAACCTAGGAATTAAACTATTAATCCCTCACTAACTTGTAATACACCTATTACAAGCCGATTTGCAATACACCTATTACAAAGACTTCAACTCATGACTAACTCTAGTCACGACACAAACTCTAAGGGTTTATGAATTTTGGAGGTTCTTAGCTAAAGCTTCTAAATAAGCAAATTAGGAATTACAATGAAGAAAAAATACAAATATACAACTCAACTAAGGAAATACAAAAGACTTGTTATGGAACTGGTCGGTAGTAGTGTTGCACTTTGTTCTTGATACACTTGTGACTTCAATGCTCTATGATCAGATCTTGAATGCTTGATTGATCTCACAAGTGTTCAAGTGATGTTTTGTTGTAATACTTAGTGTTAAGATACTTTGTATGAAATCACATGAATGATGTAAACACTTGGTTGGTAAAATGCCCTTCCCAGTGGGAAGTGACTGTTGCACTATTTCTGCACTGTAGCGTGTACAGTGCAGACAGTCACTTTCCAACTATAGAGTTGAATTCGTACTGCTGTTAGGGAAACCCCAAGGGATCAGGTCCTTGAGGTGATTCTTTTCTGTCTAAAGTCATACAGCTCCCATTAGCTTGAGTCCATTGATGGAGAAACATTCCAAGTGTGCATTAGGTCCTTTATCTGGTTCTTGACAATAAGTTTGTTAGATCATCAAAATATAAATATAGTATACTTTAAACCTATCACACACAATGTCTACGGAACCTCTAAATGAAACAAAAGAGTAATATGAAAGTGTCGGCGGCAAGGCCCCAGATATACCTCAAAACACAACATACAATATGAAGTGACATAAGTCCCCGAAGTAGAATAGGGCTCACCAAAATCTGGTGAGTGGAGGGTAAGCTTCTAATGAGGATCAAAGACGCCTACTGAGGAACCATTGTATCCATTAAAGATGCAGTGTCCCCGGCAAAAGGAACGCTAGTACATATGGAATAGTACTAGTTGAAAAACTAAATACCCTCTTATGAAATATAGGACAAACATAACTAGAGAGAAACATGGAATTAATATGAAACACAAACAATACTAAAATGTCAATTCAACGTAAATCCGCAAGTAAATATTAATATTTTAGAGTTGGGAGATCTTCGGTACCAATACACCACCATCCTTATGGCATGAGGACCGATCTGCACCCTATCGGCTAAGTTGTCTCACCCCAGTGTGTGCGGGTGGACATAGAAACACAACACAACCGCCATGTGCACGGCTATCACGACCCAAAATCTCACATGTCATGATGACGCCTATCACAATACTAGGCAAGCCAACAACTCACAAATAACCACGCATATTTATTTTAAAACATATCGAAACAAGTTTAAATAGTGAAATTTCATATTAACTGATAAGAAAATATCGCAACTCGATACAACATTCCCCAAAATTCGGTGTCACTGAGTACATGAACATATAAATGACAACATAGTGTGAATGTTAAAACCTCAACTTTTCCAACATTCGCCAATTCAAACCAAAATCACCTACAAACCTCCAAATCAATAGTTGGACACACTCCAAAGGTCCAAAATCACCATATGGAGCAATCAGAATCATCAAAACTCCATTCTGGAGCCATTTACACATAAGTCAACATCCGGTCAACTCTTTCAACTTAAGCTTCCAACCTTGCGACTAAGTGTCCCAATTAATTCCGAAACTTCCTCGGAACAAAACCAAGCACCCGACAAGTTACATAACAACAAACAAATACAGAATGGGAAATAAATGGGGGAACGGGGATACAACACTCAGAATGAGTGGCCAGGTCATTACATCCTCCCCCTCTTAAACAAATGTTCGTCCTCGAATGGGTCTAGCATCATACCTGGAGTTTAAAATAGGAGTGGATACCTTCTACGCATCTCCCTCTTGGTCTCTCAAGTAGCCTCCTTAATTGTCTGACCTCTCAACTAAACATTCACTGAAGCTATGTTCTTTGATCTCAACTTTCAACCTGCCAAACCAAAATGGCCACCGGCTTCACATCATAAGTCAAATCACCGTCCAACTGAATTGTGCTGAAGTCTAAAATATGAGACGGGTCACCGAAATACATCCATAGCATGGAAACATGAAACACTAGATGAAAACTCGATAGACTAAGTGGCAATGCAAGCTTGTAAACCACCTCCCTATTCCTCTCAAGTTCCTCAAATGGGCCAATATACCGAGGGCTCAACTTGCCCTTCTTCCAAAACCTCATAACACCCTTCATGGGTCAAACAATGAGCAATACCTTCTCCCACACCATATAAGCAACATCACAAACCTTCCGATCGGCGTAGCTCTTTTGTCTAGATTGCGCTGCGTAAAGACAATCCTCAATCAACTTAACATTTTCCAAAGCATCCAGAACCAAGTTAGTGATGACGTCCAAATCCACAACTAAAAAGTAAATGGACACGGTCGCATGCAATATAATTTACCCAACTATGAGTCGAGGTCGAATCTCATAGAGAAACATATGTAGGCGATTAGGTGTGTAAGAGAATTATCACTTAATATGCTAAGCCAAACACTTAGAATGGTTTTTGAAAATATTTATAACTAATTGCGAAAAAGTAAACTCACCTAGAAAGCAAGTAAAATGATCAATGGCTACAAGTATGGATTCATAGGGAATTACACGTAAGTAACGATCCAATGTATTTCACGATTTTACAAATATGAGCGAGTTTATGTTAATTAGCCTCGGGTTAAAATTCTGTATTAGCTTCTTCCGAACACTAACAAGACTTCCTAATTGAATTATACCTAAAGAAATTAAGAGATTAAGCACACCAAATATGGCTACAAGTAGTTCAATCCTATCCCTAGGTAGAACCTATAAAGTGAGGGTTAAAGCCTCAAGTTCTTGTTGATTAATCTTTCCCAAAATTAATTCAAAGTAAATGGGTGAGTCCTAGGGTTAGTTAATCCCTTTGGAAACATTAAAGAACAAGAATAATTAAAGAAACAATAACTCAGTTCAATATAACTAAAAATCGTTCAATACATAAGCACAACAAGATATTTAATCCACACTTAAAATATGAATATTCCCATAAACAAGATTCAAGTGTTGGGAAAAATATAACACACTTTAATATTCAATACAAAGCAAGAAAATGAAGAAATGAGCATCAATGAGTAAGAAATTCTCCACCAAAAGTTTCAAATCTTTGATACCCAAGTGTGTGTGCAATAACCCTAGCTTCCAAACTTGTCTTCTCTAGTCTAAAGACTAAAAATTAAGCCAAAGATATTCCAAATATTTTCAAGGTCGTGTATTAAATGGCTTGGGGGTAAAAGGCGTGAAATTTCAATTCTACTCAGAATATGCCAAGAAAACATTCCATGCGATTGCATAGAGACAATCACGATCGCGATTAACAGCTTCTATACAGCTTTGCGATCGCGTACAGGTAAGTGCGTTAGCGTAGAGTAGTTGACCAGTGCTGACCAACTTTAATTCTCCGTGTTCGCGCTGATATAACTGCGTGATAGCTTCCTTATCTTGGACCTATACAATTTCATGTAACCCTCCGCGATCGTATAGAGTAAAACTGGCAACAATCCATTTTTCCCAATTTAACACATTTTGACTTGTTTTCTTCCGTATCTTCTCCAAATCATATGATACCTGAAATATGTCAATAAACCTCAGAAAATGCCTTAGTTTCTCAACAAAATCATACAAAATCTTAAGTATCAAGAGGATATAAGTTGGTAAAATATCAACTTATCAAACCCCCAAACTTAAATTATTGCTTGTCCTCAAGCAATTCAACAACTAAGAACATCCTTTAGTCAAATCACCAGTCAAGCTCAATGGCATACCGAACATCATTTCAAGTCAAAAAGGTTCAAATTAAGCACAATTTAATGACTTCGGTTGGTACCAACAATTAATCCAAAGCATATGAATCACCAACTTATCACAAATTTTATTTCAATTCAAGTGCTCAAACACTACATTAATCAAAGTAGCAACCAAATCATGACACTAAAGCTTCAAATTTTGCCTCATTATCACAAATAATTTTCTTTTGTTCATTCCTCCCAATTGGAGATTGAAATAAGTTCACAACTCAAAATTTCATGTGCCCCTACACTTAAGAGAGAATCCCAACTTATAAATTGCAATTTAAACATAAATTGGAATATCAAATGGAAATAATTAACTCTCTCTCTCATAAAGATATTCAAATGCACAAAAGTAGTGTCATATGCTTGCCCTTCATGTATTTCTCCACTAATGTAGACACATTTGGTTCAAAATCAAGTAGGACTTAAAGGATTGTAATGTAGGTTTTTGGTTCAGGTAGGGAACAATTTGGGTAAGAGTGACTCAAAACCTCCTTAAGCACCACTATGTGCAACAATTAAACACACTTCCTTCAAAAATATATTCCATCATTTCTTCACTTTTCATTCCACACCTAATCTTACCTTTGTTCACAATCCCTTATTTTTTCCTCCTTTGTTTTGTTATTTTCTTTCTTACTCATCATCATTTTTTTTAATTACCTTTAACTTTTTAAGCAACTTCCACATCACAAATTTTGCAACCTTCACCCCCAAACATAGGCTTTTAGCCTATTTTTACATTCTTAAAGTACTTAGGTAGGTAGGATGCCAAAATATAGATCAATAAAGAACGAATGGTTAAAGCTTATGGTTTCCAAGGAAAAAGTTTAAAGGCTCAAAAGGGGTTGACTAAGGAAAATATGCAGGGGTAGGAAATTTAAGGCACAATAACGGTCCAAGGAAGGCCTAACATCATTGTTCAAACAAAGTTAGTCTAAGATTTTGCCTTGAAGCACATTTCGGGCAAGTTCTAGACTAAAAATGATGCAAAATAATTCACAACAAATCTCACCACACATGGAACATGCAAACTCGAGTGACATATAAATCCAAAATCCAATTAAAATCAATGAACCCAAAGTAAATCACATATAGCCTAAAACGACTATTTTAGGAATCAAAGAGGTAAAACTAGAACCTAAGAGTCACAACAAGGATTATTACTTCAATCATTTTTCACTTTAAAGATCAATGCTTCATATGCCAAAGTTAAATCATGTTGATGTCAAACAAGCCACATATTGGTTTATGGACAAAAACATCACACCCAATGACCAATTTATTAACTACTAGCTACTAACTAAAAAAAATATTTACCTACAAAAAATAGACAAGACTAATCCCTTAAGAAAGTTGTCACACCATCCATCATAGGGAAAAATCACCCGGTTCGACACAAATTATTTCCTTGGAAAAGAATTGTGACATTTAAAAAAACCAAAAATTTGAACTAATACTACTACAAGCAAATAAAGTAGCAAAATAAGAAGAAAAAAATACAAGTAAATAAAGTAGCAAAATAAGAAAAAATAACAACTAATGCTAACATGCTAGAATTAAACTTCAAATTATAACTAATAAACTACAATGTCAACCAATCTACACAAGTTATCAAAAAAAATCATGCTCCAACTACATCATCACATACAAATGAGTCACCCCTAACCTAAAGTGTTGCACTGTCCTCAATGCAACTAACAAAGAAAGATAAAAAAATGAAGGAGGTACTCCCTGAAACTGCATCACTCGGAGCTGGAGGCGGTGGGAAATTTGAGCTCCAAATCCTCATCATAATCGTCCTTTGATTCATGTGAGCCACAAAATGAACTCAGCTTGTGCATCATTTTGGACAGAAATTTGATTTTCTTCTTCTCATGCTCCTTGAACTTCAATTGTCGCCTCTCAATCTTTCCTTGTCTTCAGGTCATGTCTTCCAACCTGTTTTTGATTGCTTTTTGTTCTTGAACTACATCATCCAATGATGGCTTCTTACCAGTCCTAGTAGGAGTTCTTTCCCCATGTGGACCAGAAGGAAGGCCAGCTACAAGTTGGCGAATGTGAGCATCGACGCCATAGATTTCATTGGACAGGTAGCGCATAGTGGGAGGTCCGCAGGGAAGTGGAGCAATGGGATCATGTAATCCTGCTGCAGTTGTCGAAGAACCACCGGACCCATCGGCAATCTCAATAAACTGCCCAAATGAATGAGATAGTACATCAATTCTTCTCTTCTTCTTCCCTCCCGTTGGCCCTTTTCTAAGCAATTGATAAATTGGTATGTATGGGTCTTTCTCATAATCATTGGGTTCCTTTAGCACCCCAGAATCATAGCACAACTGAGTGATCAATGAGAGAAATAATAGACTTTTAGACGTTCCGTTACATGCTTCCTAAAATTTACTCACTATGTGCTGGCCCACATTCACTGGCAATTCATCCATCACGCAGCAATCATCAATTCCTTCTCAGGCTTCACCTGAAACTCATGTCTAGCTGGCACATTTCTTGCACAAATAATGGACAGCCAAGTCTTGGCTTTAGCTGTAAATTCAGAAGAATCAACTCCTTTGTGCACTCTTTCCCAAGTCGGTATTACCTCGTCATGAAGATTCTCCACCAACCATTGGCTCCTTATCTCCCTTGCTTTGGCTCTGTATACCTCATTGTCAGCATTGGGAAGCATATAGTGTGCATTTATTACCTCAGGACCAAAGTTGACCCGTTTTCCCCTCACAAAGGTGTATACTTCCCCTTGGAAATCGGTTTTCAAGGCATTGGCATAGATTTCACAAACTACGGTGTAGTTGGCTTTGATTGGTTCAGGAGCAAAGCATATCCATCCACTATCAGTCAATCTTCAGAAAAAATCCGGTGTTTTAGCCTCAAGTTTGTCCAAACTTATGCCCCTTTCTTTGACGATGCTCTTTGACATGAGTTTGTCATAGTTTCTTTAACATTCAGCATCTGTGAATCTGGCATGGAAAAAATATTCCTCTTCCACATCTTGGGGAGCAGGCTCTTGTACAATTTTAACATTTTTCGAGGCCATTTTATGCTCGAAGTACCTACAAAAGTAGACCATATGTTAAATGCTTGGACGGGTACTTAATACATTGTATTTTGATGTATCTAGGCCAAAGATAATGAACCAAAAGTAACAACATTCAAATCTGCAATGCCACTATTTTGCTGCCTGGAGGCTAGAGCAATGCGCTCGCGGAAATCCTCTGGAGATTGCAAGAGCTTTTTTTTGTTTCTCAGAGTTAAAGGTCTGCGATGACCAGTCAACACGATCATGAAGAGCAGTGTTGGTGACCTCAGAATTAAAGGTACGTGATCGCATAAGAGACAACGCAGTCGGGGAGTGCAATTTTTACAAGTATAAGCATTAGACCTATGTGATCGCGAAATTGTGCATCGCGGTCGTGAAGGTCTTGTTCCTCGACCAGTTAAATTTCTTTCATGAATTTCCACAAACACATTATGAGCATAAAATTTTCATTCAATTTTAGAAAATTAATGTAACGACCCGACCGGTCGTTTTGAGCTCTAGCGCGTCGTTCAGCGGTTTGAAGTCATGAGCAGCTCCATTCAGGTATTATGACTTGTAGGTGTGGTCGGAATTGAATTTCAGGAAGTTTGAAGTTGATTTGGAAAGAAAATTCTCACTTCAGAAGCCTTAAGTTGGGGGAATCAACTAAGATTGGAATTTTTAGTAAACGACCTCCGAATTAGGATTTGAAGGTTCCAGCAGGTTCGTATGATGATTTCGGGCTTGGGCGTATGTCCGGTTCGGGTTTTAGATAGAAGTCAGCATTTTTGAAGAAATTTCCTAAGTTTGGCTTGAAACGCATTTCAGTGATGTTGATGTCCTTTTGGGATTCCGAGTCTGGTAATAGCTTCGCATTGTGATTCTGGAGTTGGGAGCACGATCGGAAGTGAATTTGGATGTTTGTAGGTCATTTTGAAGTCATTTGGCTAAAGATAGAAATTTGAAGGTTTTTGAGAAATCCGATCGGAAGTGGAAGTTTTGATATCGAGGTCGGAATGTGATTTCGGAAGTTGGAGCAGGTCCGTAATGTTGAATATGACTTGTGTGCAAAGTTTGAGGTCAATCGGACGTGATTTGATAGGTTTCGGCATCGGAAGTAGAAGTTGGCAATTTCTAAGTTCATAAAGTTGGAATTTGAGTGCGATTCGTGGTTTTGATATTGTTTGATGTGATTTGAGACGTCGAGCAAGTCCGCATTATGTTTTGGAACAGGTTGGTATAATTGGAGAAGGTCCCGGGGGCCTCAGGTGGATTCCGAGTGGTTAACGGATCAATATTTGAAGTTGAAGAAAGTTGAAGGTTGCTGTCATCTAGTGTAACCGCACCTGCGAGGCTTTGGCCGCAGGTGCGGCTAAGGGCGCCACAAGTGCGAAATTTGGCTGGATCCAAGGAGGCCGTAGGTGCAGGAGATTTGGGCGCACCTGTGGAAGCGCAGGTGCGACAAGGGGACCGCAGGTGCGGAAAATAGGCCTGGGCAGATTGTTTTTAAGAGAGAATTTGGACATTTCTCCATCTATTTTCATATGCTATGGGCGATTTTGAGGAGATTCAAGGAGAGGATTTTATCAAGGATCGTAAGGTAAGTAATTTCTTCACGTTTTTGAATTAAATACAATATTATTACATAGATTTGGTATGGAAAATTGAGGGAAATTTGAGAATGTTGAAGGAACCTAGAAATTTGGTAATTTGGAGTCTTAGCCACGAATTGAGCATGGAATGTAGAGTAAATTGTATATTTGAACTAGTGGAGCTATGGGTAGAATTTATCTTCGAGAAATTTCGAATTCCGAACACGTGGGCCCGAGGGCATTTTGGTCATTTCACCAAGCGGAGTTTGGAAAGTATATAATTTGAATTTGTTGCAAGTATTAGGATGAATTTTCATTTCTTTGACCGTTATTTTGTAGTTTTGGGGTGTTGTGCATCCATGGGAGTCGTCGTAAGGGCTTGGAAGCCGGTTATGGGACTTCGGAGCGAGGTAAGTCTCCTTTCTAACTTCTGAGGGGGAATTTCCCCCCTAGGTGAACTAATTAAGTATGTGTTACTATCTGGGGGGCTACGTACGCACGAGGTGACGGGAGTCCGTGCGTAGCTACTATTATGCCATGTCCGGGTAGCCTAGGACCCACTAGCATGCCTTATTTGTTGTACCTGTGATCTTGTCTGTAATATTAGACTGCTAATATAATCGAAATTGTAATCGAATGACTAAGGAAGATTAGAGTTTATTTTCTTAATCAGCTAGAAAGAGATTTATTTTCCTTCGCGGGCAATTGCATTTCCGGATAAGGTCGTATTATTAAACATTATAAAAACTTGGCTAGTGAATTTCGAAAAAAGGATTTAAATACTATTTTGTGGTTTTTAAAAGAGAAATCGGTCATTTACTTGAGCATTTGTGTTCCCGACGTATTCGGGATGGATTGTTGATTGTGCATGTCTGCATGTGACCGCTTTGCAATTTACATTCCGCGAGCGGAGTGTTATTTCCCCCACTCTCATGGGAGCGGGTCGTATGCCACGGCGGATTTAAAATGCACTTTTGGTATGGGCCGTTCGATCCTCGACAGTGCATAGACATGATTATTATATTGAGAGGTTCAATTATGGGACGGGCCGTTCGATCATTGACAATGCACAGAGATGATTATTATATTGAGAGATGCACTTTTGGTACGGGGCGTTCGGTCCTCGGCAGTGCATAGACATGAGTATTTTATTGAGAGGTCACTTTTGGTACGGGCCATTCGATACTCGGCAGTGCACAGAGTTGATTATTGTGACGGCTCAGGCCGGTTGTCCTTATCCCATATGCGCATGCTAAATTGTTAAATTCTTTTCATGATTTTTGAAGTGATATAATATTTGGGGGAAAATAAAGAAGAAATTGTGGAATTATGATATTTGGGGGAAAACAAAGAGGGAAATTGTTTGTTTAAGAGATTTTGGAAAATAATGAGAAAGTGATAACTGTTTGTTTATTTCCAGTATTTACTTGGATTTCAGTGTCTTATATATATGCTGTTTTACTACCCCTACATGCCTACTATGTTCATCATATGCTGTTAATTAATTTGTTGTCCCTTAGTGAGTGTCTATTTCGACCTCTCGTCGCTACCTCTCTGAGTCTAGGCGCGCGACTTACTGAGTACACGTTGTTTTTGTACTCATGCTACACTTGCTGTGCATTTTTATTGCACATGTACTTTCACGGCAATGTGGAGGATTCGGAGACTTAGGCGAGCTGCATCATCCGGAGGCGATCCGCAACTGACAGAGTCTCCCTCCTTCTGTATTTGTTCTCATTTTAAATTTCCTAGTCCAATTTGTATTTCGTACAGGCTTAGAAATGATTGTATAAATTCTTAGAAATAGCTCATGTACTTGTGACACCAGGTTCTAGGATGTGTTGGGATATATTTGCTAAAGGGTAATATTTAAACTATTATTTTACTTGGCAGATTTTATGTAGTTAATATGTAATAAAGTGAAAGAAAATGCTTTTTCATAAATGTTAAAACAGGAGTTTATTTCGACTAATTAATGATTGGCTTGCCTGAAAATGGTGTCCGGCGCCATCACGACCGTAGGAATTTTGGGTCGTGATAATTAAAGTACAGATCTAGCCCCAAATTTTTCAAGAGTTACAGCTCACTCACTCAACCAACCTAATCCAGCAAACACGCACAAATTCACTCACAATATTCACATAAAAGCCCTAAAACTCCATCCCTAAATATTAAACAAAAGAGAAAAACCATGGCTGCTCATTTACCCTTGTAGTAAAAGGGAGAAGTTGAAATTCAAGAACAATTTGAGTGACGAAACACATAACTTGAAGAATGATGAGTTAAAATGGTGATGAAATTGAAGAATGAAGAGTTGGGGATGATTTTCGGGGGTTAAGGAGTTAGCACAGTCGTTTCTTTGTCTTGGAAAAAGTGGTTGTCTTTATTTTTGATGCCCAGTGTTTTAACGTTCATAACTTACATGTTAACTGCAATCGCGTGAAGATGTCAGTGTTCACATAGAACCAACTTGCCAAAAACATGCGACCACGATTGTTTTTATGCGATCGCATAGGGATAGCAAAATTTTGCTTTTCGCAGACGCATAGCCTTTTGTGTGATCGCATATTGCAATAATTTTTTGCAGTTTTCATTAGCTACTACTTTTGGCTGCCCGGTCACCCCGACCTGCTCAAAATAACTCCAAAAATTTTGAAACTTGGCAGATTAGTCAAAAATAAGATACTAAACTATTCTAAAAAAGAAAATTTCAAATATGACTAAAATTTTGAAAACGATGGGTTGCCTCCCACCAAGCACTGCATTTAACGTCGTGGCACGACGCGAATCAACTTTACCACTTTTCTCGCCACTTGGACGATATGAATTGGGCACCTAACTTGGAATCAAGCTTGTGACCACGAGCGATGGGGGTGGTAAGTAGATGATCAAGCCAAGCATTAATTTCTTCATTTTTCACTTCTTGGCTTTCATGTGAGGAATGTCATTTTTCTTCCTTGTACCTTCAAATTGTAAAATGTATGGCCTTTTGTCTTTCCTTCTCATAGTCCCTCATTGACCCGTGTAGTTTAATTCTCATATCACCACACAATTCTAATGTTGAGAAATTCTTGGAATGTGACCTCAAACCTCCAAAGTGAAATTCTTCTTGAAATTTGACATATTCTTGGTCCCCCGAACTAGAGTCAACTTCAACCATGTTTTCAATTACATTGGTTGACTCTAATTCCATATTTTTCTTGGCATCACTAACAAGCATGGAGTCGGTTGGCGGATGTTCAATTCTTGATTCCTCGAAATAAAGCTTAGTTTCTTCCTCGATGTCGGACTCTTCTTGATCTCTTTCCACACTCTCAAGTTGGTGGGCATAGTGAGCCTCAACCAATATTTTCATTTGATTTTTCAAAGTGCGGAAATTCTCATCATTTTAAGCATTTGAGAGTTTTTCTTGGTTTTGATCAAGTGCCAAAGGAGGATTTTCGGCTTCAACCTCTAAGGAAGGTTCTTGGCTATCATTCACTTCCGATGATTTTTGGACCTATAAAGCTTCAAGCATTTCTTTCATTTGTATGTTCAACCTATCAAGCGTCAAGTCATTTTGGAGACTATTTTTTAAAAGCTCCTCCAAGGCACTTTGATATTTGTTTCCTCCTTCAAGTAGGCATTCTAACATGAGATTGAACTCTCCATTTTGATAATGCTCAATTTCTTCCACTTCCATATCCCTATAATTTTCATCACAAAAAGTAGAATCATCATAGCGGAGGCTTGGGGAAGGAAAGGACAAATAAGCACAATTATCCCAATGACCATTGTGATGAACATACTTATCACAAATACTCCACTCATGGGTTTGAGATTGTGCGCATAATCCGCCCCCGAAGAATTTAAAACATTTTGCCACGAGTGTGGTCCTCCACAATAAGGACAAGGGTCATCAAAGTATGAAAATCTACCATCCGACCAATTTTTATTATATAATGCCATTTTTTTAAAACTAAGAAAATAAAAAAGAAAATAAACAAAGCTAAGAAAAATAATTACACAAATATTCACAAGTTTGGACCAAAGAACTTACGCTTACTTCTCAAACAACCTAAATACGCCAAATTGTTCCCCGACAACGGTGCCAATTTTGATAACGTCAAAATCCACTACTACAAAGTAAATGGGAACGATCGCATGCAATATAATTTACCCAACTATGAGTCGGGGTCGAATCCCATAGAGAACAATATGTAGGCGATTAGGCGTGTAAGAGAATTATCACTTATTATGCTAAGCCAAACAGTTAGAATGGTTTTTGAAAATTTTATAACTAATTGCAAAAAAAGTAAACTAACCTAGAAAGAAAATAAAACGATAAATGGCTACAAGTATGGATGCATAGGGAATTACACTCAAGTAACGATCCAATGTATTTCACGATTTTACAAATATAAGCGAGTTTATGTTAATTAGCCTCGGGTAATAATTCTATATTAGATTCTTCTGAACACTAACAAGACTTCCTACTTGAATTATCCCTAAAAAATTAAGAGATTAAGCACACTGAATATGACTACAAGTAGTTCAATCCTATCCCTAGGTAGAATCTATAAAGTGAGGGTTAAAGCCTCAAGTTCTTGTTAATTAATCTTTTCCAATCCCAAATTATCTTTCCAAATTAATTCGAAGTAAATAGGAGAGTCCTAGGGTTAGATAATCCCTTTGGAAACATTAAAGAACAAGAATAATTAAAGAAACAATAACTCAGTTCAATATAACTAAAAATCGTTCAATACATAAGCAGAAGAAGATATATAATCCACACTTTAAATATGAATAGTCCCATAAACAAGATTTAAGTGTTGGAAAAAATACTACACACTTAAATATTCAATACAAAACAAGAAAATGAAGAAATGAGCATAAATGAGTAAGAAATTCTCAACCAAAAGCTTCAAATCTTCAAGACCCAAGTGTGTGTGCAAGAACGCTAGCTTACAAACTTGTCTTCTCTAGTCTAAAGACTGAAGAATAAGCCAAAGATATTCCAAAGATCTGCTAGGTCATGTATTAAATGTCTTGGGGGTCACACATGTGAATTCCATTTCTTCCTAGAATCTGCTCGGAAAACATGGTATGCAAACGCATAGAGACAAGTGCGATCGCGGTTAACAACTTCTGTAAAGCTTAGCGATCGCGGACAGGTAAGCGTGTTCGCATAGAGTAGTTGACCAGTGCCAACCAACTTTAATTATCCGTGTTCGCACTGATATAACCGTGTTCGCATAGCTTCATTATCTTGGACTTCTGCGATCGCATGTAACCCTCCGCGGTCGCATAGAGTAAAACTGGAAGCAGTCCATTTTTTCCAATTTAACACATATTGACTTATTTTCTTCCGTATCTTCTCCAAATCATATGATACCTGAAATATGCCAATAAACATCAGAAAATGCTTTAGTTTCTCAACAAAATCATACAAGATCTTAAGTATCAAGAGGAGATAAGTTGGTAAAATATCAACTTATCAGTCAGTACTCAATATCCTAGCCTCACCGGCTCAAACCAACCAACTAGAGACCCCCATCATCTCCCATACAAATCATCATACATCTGAATACTCGATTGGTAGTTGTTGTTGTACGAAAACTCTGCAAGTGGAAAAAGTTGATCTCAAGAGCCCTTGAAATCCATGACACAAGCACGTAGAATATCCTCCAATATCTAAATAGTGCGCTTGGACTGCTCGTTTGTCTGAGGGTGGAATGTTGTATTCAACTCAACCCGTGTGCCTAACTCTCACTGCACTACTCTCCAAAACTGCAACGTAAATCATATTCCCCGATCAGAAATGATGGACACCGGCACACGATGAAGAAGAACAGTCTTGCGCATATAGATCTCTGCCAACCGATCTAAAGAATAGGTAGTCCTAACTGGAATGAAATGTGCTGACTTGGTCAACCAATCCACAATCACCCAAATAGAATCAAACTTCTTCGAAGTCCGCGGGAGCGCAACTATGAAGTTCATGGTGATACACTCACATTTCCACTCTAGAATCGTAAGCCTCTGAAGCAAACCGCCGGCCTCTGATGCTTGAACATCACCTACTGACAATTTATGCATCAAGCTACAAATATCATTATATCTTTCTTCATCTTGATCCACCAATAGTTCTGCCTCAAGTCATGATACATCTTTGTGGCAACCGAATGAATGGAGTATCGTAAACTGTGGGCCTCGTCAATAATCAACTCACATTGCCATCCACATTAGGCACACAAATCCGACCCTGCATCCGCAACAACCCCATCATTCCAATAGTAACTTCCTTAGCATCACCATACTGAACCATGTCCTTGAGGACAAGAAAATTGGGGTCATCATACTGGCGCTCTCTTATGCAATCATATAAGGAAGACCGAGAAACTACACAAGCTAGAATCCGACTGGGCTCTGAAACATCTAACCACGAGCTGATTGGCCAAGGCCTGAACATCTGATGCAAGCGGTGTCTCACCAACATGAATAAAAAGTCTACTCATACTCACTGCCTTTCTACTCAAGGAATCGGCCAACACATTGGCCTTCTCGATATGATACAGAATGGTAATATCATAGTCCTTTAGCAACTCCAACCATCTTCGCTGCCTCAAATTTAGATCATTTTTCTTGAACAAGTTCTGGAGACTTCGATGATCTGTAAATACCTCACAAGGCACATCATAGAGATAATGCCTCTAAATCTTCAATGCATGAATGATGGTTGCCAACTCCAAATCATGAACAGGGTAGTTCTTCTCATGAGGATCCAACTGGCGTGAAGCATAAGCAATCACTCTACCCTCATGCATCAAGATACACACAATACCAATCCGAGAAGCATCACATACAATATATAAGAACCTGATGCTAAAGGAAAACCTAGAACTGGAGTTGTGGTCAAGGCATTCTTTAGCTTCTGAAATATCTCCTCACACACATCTAACTACCTGAATGGAGCACCCTTCTAGGTCAACCTGGTATGAGGAGCTGCAATGGACGAGAAACCCTCCATTAAGCGACAATAATATCTAGCCAAGCCGAGAAAACTCTGAATCTCAGTAGCTGAAGACGGTTTGGGCCAACTCTGAACCGCCTCTATCTACTTGGGATCCACCTTAATCCCCCCATTGGACACTACGTGCCTGAAGAATGCCAACGAACTGAGCCAAAACTCATACTTGGAGAACTTGGAATAAAGTTTCTCCTCCCTCAACCTTTGTAGCACAATCCTCAAATGATGTGCATGCTCTTCCTAGCTACGTGAGTACACCAGGATGTCATCAATAAAAACTATGATAAATAAATTGAGATATGGCTGAAATATACTGTTCATCAGATGCATGAATGTTGTTGGGGCATTGGTCGGCCCAAAAGACATCACAAGGAACTCATATTAACCATAGCGGATCCTAAATGTCATCTTCAGGATATCCGAGTCCTGAATATTCAACTGGTGATACCCAAACCTCAAATAAATCTTAGAGAACACTCTAGCTCCCTGAAGCTGGTCAAATAAATCATTAATATGTGATAAAGGATACTTGTTCTTGATTGTAACTTTGTTCAACTACCTATAGTCGATGCACATCCGTATAGTACCATCATTATTCTTCACAAACAGAACCGGTGCACCCCAAGGTGACACACTAGGCATAACGAACCTCTTATCAAAAAGTTCTTGAAGTTGCTCTTTCAATTCCTTCAACTCTATTGGTGTCATACGATATGGAGGAATAGAAATGGGCTGAGTGCCCAGCACCAGGTCAATACCAAAATCAATATACATGTCGGGTGGCATGCCTGGAAGGTCCACAAGAAATATATCTAAAAATTCTCGCACTACCAGAACAGAATCAATAGTAGAAACATCAGCACCAACATCCCTCACAAAGTCCAAATACGACAAACATCCCTTCCTATCCCTTTGTTGAGCCTTCAGATATGAAATCACTCTGCTGGGAACATAATCGAGAGAACTTCTCCACTCCATCCTCGGCAACCCCGACATTACCAATGTTACGATCTTAGCATGATAATCCATGATAAATAGACCATACCCAAAATCACATTGAAACCAACCGTACTAAATAAGAGATCAAATCTTGTCTCTAACCCTCCGATGGTCACCACACACAACCGATACATAGGTCCACAACAATAGTATCTCCCATTGATAGATACATGAACACCTGAAACTAAGGACTCATGGTGCATATCCAAATAACGAGTAAAATAAGATGATACATATTAATAAGTAGAACTAGGGTCAAATAATGTTAAGGCATCCATGTGGCATACTGAAACAATACATATGATCACTGTATCTGAAGCAACGTCCTCTAGTCTAGCATGGATAACATAGAATCGAGTTTGGCAGCCACTTGATCAGCCTCCCCCTCTAGGGTGACCTCTAGCTGCCTGAGCCCTACCCCGAGCTAGTTGAGCGAGTGGTGAAGTGGAGAAGTCGTAACCTGACCCCTCTACTGAGCTAGACCTACCAAGACATAGGGAAAATACCTCCTCATATGTACAAACACCCCGCACTCATAGAAACTTTGATCCGTTAATGGTGATGGAGACTGAATCGGACCCCGAGAACCAGAATAGCTACTAGAAGAACCTGGTAAAGATGAACCCTGAACTGATGGAGCATGAGATAAACTCTGAGCTGGGAGGTCACTGAGAGATGATTGACTTGAACGAGCATTGTATGAAGCATGGCTAGCTGATGCACCACGATGAACCAGATGAGCCATCTGAGAGGGCCTAGAAGGAAGACCCCTATTGTAGTGGAATTTACCCTAGAAGAAACACCACCGAAACCACCTAAACCACAAGGCCTCTTAGCCTCCCTCTCCTCATGCTCCTGACTAGAGACCTGCTCTATCCGCCTAGCAATATCAACCACCTCTCCGAACATCTGATGCAATCTATCGAGTCATAACAAAGCGCAGTTCATAGTCGAGGCCGTCAATGAATATCCTAATCCTCTCCCTCTCTATGGGAACCAACCAGATCGAGTGAAGAGCCAACTCTGAAAATCTCATCTCATATTGTGTCATGGACATACCCTCCTAGCGTAGCTGCTCAATTTGCCTACGCAACTCCTCCATGCGGTTGGTGGCACAAGCCTCTCCAAGAAGAGAACGGAGAACTCAAACCATGAAAGTGTTGCAGCACCAGCTGGACTGCTCCGCTCATAGGCCTCCCACCATTTGAGGACTGCCCCCATCAGCTGAAAAGTAGTAAATGAGAATCCACTAGTCTCTAGAATGCCCGACGTGCAAAAAATCCACTGGCACCTATCCAAGAAGTCCTGAGCATCCTATGACTCATCCTCACTGAGCGATGGAGGCTTGAGCCTTCCAAACCACTCTAGTCTCTTCTTCTCCTCGTCACTCATAGTGAGACCTACCGAGGCCTGAGTAACTGCAATGGGATGGGATGGTAGTAACCTCGATTTCTGAAGTCTCTATGCCATCTGCTCTAGAGTATGGGCGATGGGAGTCTATGCACCTCCCCTAGCTTGAGAAGTGGTTGCCGCAGCCGGAACCTCCAGAACCAGGCTAGTGCAAACAGACAATATCTTAACCAGAGCCTCCTGACTGCCTGGAATCACAATGGGCACAACTGGTGCCTGAGCTGGTCCCACCGTCTTAACTACATGTGGAATCTGCTCCTGAGTTGGAGCAAGTGGTGGATCTACAAGGTCTTCTCTATTTGTGGTAGGATCTGTACCTCGACCTCTATTGTGGCTTCGGCCTCAATAAATTCGCACAATAAGAATACAAGAAGGTGAAGTGTTCCTAATGGTTCGGCAGCCTCTCCTACATAAGTACAGACGTCTATGTATCGATCCGCAAGACTCTACTAAACATGCTCATGACTCGTGAGACCTATGTAACCTAATCTTTGATACCAACTTGTCACGATCCAAAATATCACATGTCGTGATGGCGCCTATCGCAATACTAGGCAAGCCGACAACTCACAAACAACCACGCATCTTTGATTTAAAACATACTGAAACAAGCTTAAGTAGTAAAATTTCATATTAACTGATAAGAAAATGCCGCAACTCGATACAAAATTCCCCAAAATCTGGGTGTCACTAAGTACATGAGCATCTAAATGACAACATAGTCTGATAGCTAAAACACTGTCTAGAAAGATAGAACAGTACAAATATATTGAAAATAAGGAGAGTCAAGGTTTATGGACGCCAAAGCAGCTACCTCGATAGTCTCCAATAGATAACGGCTACACACAAAGTGCAGAGTGTAGTATGAGTACAACCGACCTGATGTTCTCAATAAGTAACAAGACTAATCTTGAGCTGAAAGCAGTGATGATCTCAAATAATTACAATCCAAATTCAGATTTATAACCATAAAAATATGACAGGAAGAATGATAGTAATATCTCGGGGAAAACTCATAAACAGTTTGTACACAGTACAAAAATGATGACATGCTTTCAATTTTAACAGTTTAAGCTCAACACAGATGAAATATTCCAAGTATGACTGATATGAGAAGTGTTACATCTCTATATCGACATGTCAAATGTGCATGTCACATATAATGCATCATAATGATAACCTCACGTACTTTCACTATTAGAGTACTCAATCTGACTGCCTCAACTCTCACTCATCACACTCAGTCACTCGGCATCACAATATGGCATGTTGCGGCATGCAGCCCAATCTCACAACAATATATAAAGCCTTTAGGGCCTGCTGCGGCGTGCAATAGGATCCTTAATAATAAATATATTTATGAAGCCAAGACGGCCTGCTGCTGTGTGCAGCCCGATCCACAAACCTCACTCAAAACACAGCTCTTGGGCCCCAACTCAGTCATCAATCTCTCCAGTCTCTCGGACTCACAAATTTCATGCCAAGTAGCTGAAACAATGATATATGATACAATAATAAATAGTAACAGAGATTGCGATGTTATATGAAAATGATAGATGTGACTGACTATAAAATTGACATTTAAGTAAATAATTCAACTGCAGAAATTACCTCAGTGGGTCTCAATGGATAGCATATAGCCTAAACATGATTTCTAACATGGATTGCAGCTCAATTTCTCTAACACAGAGGGATTACATGAATAACAATAAGGTTTGATTACACAGTACCACGGTGCACGCCCATACACCTGTCACCTAGCATGTGCGTTACATTAACACCAACCATATAACACCTATTTCATGGATTCATACCCTCATAACCAATTTTAAAAGTGTTACTTACCTCAAACCGTGCAAATCTCTACTCCAACAAGCCCTTACCTCGTGAATCGGCCTCCAAATGACTCGAATCTAGCGACAAATAACTCGATACAATCAACACAAGCTATAGGAATCAATTCCATATGATAAAGCTAAGTTCTTTAACAAAAGTCAAAAAGTCAACTCAAAGAGTCAACCCGGGCCCACGTCCTTGAATCTGACAAAATTTTATGAAATCCGAACACTCATTCAACCACGAGTCCAACTATATAAAAATTACTCAATTTCGATCGCAACTTGACCTTCAAATCCTCAAATTAAAGCATATGAAGTTTCTACAATTTTTCCAACCCAAAACACTAATTAAATGGTAAAAATAACGATAGACTAACGTATAACAACCAAATCCAAGTTAGAATCACTTACCCTAATAAACTCCTTGAAAATATCTTTAAGAATTGCCCAAATACGAGGTCTCTATCTCTAAATATGAAAAATGGATTCAAACCCTCGATTTTGAAATTAATAGTTGCTGCCAAGATGCCCTTCTTCACGAACGGGGAAAGTGCCTCGCGTTCGTGAAGCACAAAATACTGAACTTTCAAAATTCCTCTTACATGAATGTGAGATCCCCCACGCGAACGTGATGAACAAACAACCAACGCCTACGCGAATGCGACCCCTCATTCACGAACCCGAAGGTTTACAAGCATGGTGCCCCACATGTCGCATCGTTCTATGCAAACGCGATCAACCCCTCGATATCACGATAAAAAAACTCCCTATACCTTCATGAACGCAAAGAAAAAACTTCACATGCCTCTTAGATACCCTTCGTGAACACGAGACATCTTTCGCAAACGCGAACAAGGAAACCTGATATTAGAATTTCTGCAGTTCAATAACGCTAAATTCAATCTGAATCTCACACAAGGCCTCCAGGATCTCAACCAAACATACCAACAAGTCCTAAAACATCATATGAACTCGCTCGAAGCATCAAATAACATCAAACAACACTAAAACCATGAATCGTGCATCGGTTCAAGCCGAATGATCTTATGAACTTCTAACTTCCAAATCTAATGCCGAAACATACCTAACCAACTCTGATTAACCTCAAATTTTTCACACAAGTCATAAATGACACAACAGAACTATTCCAACTTCTAAAACCAAAATCCGATCCTGGTAACCACAAAGTCAACTCTCGGTCAAATTTCTCAACTCTCCAAACCTCAACCTTTTCAACTTTCGCCAATTCAAGCCAAAATCATCTACGGACCTCCAAATCAATATCTAGACACACTCATAATTCCAAAATCATAATATAGATCTATCGGAACCATCAAAAGTCTATTTCAGAGTCATTTACACATACGTCAACATCTGGTCAACTCTTTCAACTTAGACTTCCAACCTTGGGACTAAGTGTCCCAATTCATTCCGAAACATCCCTGGAACCAAATCAACCTCCGCTTCAAGTTACATAACAAGAAACAAACATATAATAGGAAATAAATAGGGGAACGGGGCTACAACACTAAGAAGACCGGTTGGGTCGTTACAACGGCATGGTGTTCGATCACTGCTCGATCGCAAAGCTATATCACAACAATGTCGTGTCGGTCGACATGGTCATTTTCTAGCTATCATCTCATCCCAATAAAGGTGAAAAATATCAACACATCAACACGGGAATTTATCACTCAATCAATCCTACACCGGTATGTGTAGCTTCGGGTTTAGGTTATTTCAACCCACCCTTCCTCGGTGACCTAACGATCCTTCCAAAAATATTTATCATATATAAAAGAGTTACTCATTCATATCCTTTCTTAATATTTTTCACTTCATTGGCACTCTTGGCCATACACATGAATCATTGTTCTTGGCATGATGGCCGCATTTCAACTATTTCATACTCTAATTCTTTAATCTTCAAGGATCATCAACATAGGTTATCGAGAGAAACAAAATTTTGAAATCAAGAATTTTAATATAAGTGAGGGAATAAGAGTCTTATCCATAGTGAGTTTTCTTTCCAAAATAAAGCATAATAAATTTGCAGTAGAAACATGAATTTAAGTCATAGCACTTGATACATTAATCATACTTGAATATTTTCTTGAAGGAGATCACAATATGATAGGATCAATTGGAACACATTTTGAATATATAGCTTTTGACAGAATGCTCATTTGGGATAACCCAACTTATTGGGAACAACTCGTAACACTAGAATTAAGAGCTTGGGAAAACCACGGAAGCTTACAAGAATTCATGGAACTCGATTCTACAAGAGGAGTTTAGCCAAGAAATGTTGTTAGAGTTACTACAATGTTCCACTACCCTTAGAAACTTCAATCTATAGGAACATGATCAAATTGTACCATTATTAGGAAAGTGCTCATAGTATTTAGCTCACTTAGGCATTTCATCATACATTAAGTGTGCAAATTTGACTACAAGTTTTCTGTGGTGGAATTCCTTCATCCCACAACCAATATCAACAAACAATTCATCCCGTATAATATAACAACCTCCATGACACCTTGATCAATACATGAATTCCCAAGACACCACCCCCTCCCCCAAATAAAATTAAGAACCACACTTCCAATTCTACATATACACCTCAAATTTCGAAATATAGTGTTAAGGCTTTCAATCCCCCTCCCATAAACCTCATAATATTGAAATCCTACCCACAATCGTATAATGGGACTTTGCATGAGAACTTGGGACAACGACATACCTCTTCAGAAGAAAACTTGAGAGATCTTCCCTTGAATCCCCAAGACCTGATCAATAATTTGGAGTGGAATATGTTCGAGTTTCTCTCTCTCTTTCTCTCTCTTTCTCTCTCTCTCTCTCTCTCTCTCTCTCTCTAGTTCCTCTTATCTCTTTTAAAATATATGATTTTTGCCTTCAAAATGAGCCTAAATGGCTTTTAATCAAAATGTGATCTGGTTATAAAATACACAAAATGGACCCTCTGAACCCAACTCTGAGATCGCAGAGCACTATGCAGATTAGGTCTACGGTCTGCGAAATCGATCTCCAAAACTTGGTTGGTATTTTAAATTTTGCGGCCAATATGCGCTCTGTAGGTCAGTTATGCGGCTGCATAATGCACCATGAAATATCTCTCCGAAATTTCTCATGTTTATTTTGCGATGGATGTGCGGCCCTTGAAATGGTTATGCGGTCGCATAACGGACCGCAAAATTGAGCTCTCCTATTCAACTTCGCGACGATACTGCAGTCTGCAGAATAGTTCTGCGGTCACATAATGAACTGCAGAGATGCCATGTTCGTCAAAAAAAATTCAACCAACTCCACAACACATTGCACAACCCAAAAAGTCCATACCACGGCTCGCAAGCTTGCCAAAAAAATTAGCTACAACCTTCCAATATGTTAGCCTATCCCGACACCATAACCTTAAATTCCTTGGAAAACTTTTACGGGCCTTACAGTTAACGTTGATTGACTCGTATCATGATTATGAAAAGAACTGAGATAATTGATATTGTATTCCATCTTCTTGTCTGAAAAGCATGTCTAAATCCTAATTTTACTAAGTTTTTATTGGCAGACCTGATTGTTGATATCATATTTTATTCCATGCTCCATTTATGCTTCATATGCTTCTTGAGATTCTAGTAAGTGTTGGTGTAGATCCATCGCCATCACTTTTTTGAGGCTAGACTTGATACTTATTGATTTTTGTAATATTGTACTCATACTACACTTCTGCACATTTTGTGCAGGTTGTAAGGCCGGCATATGCGGTCCCTTTGAGCTGAGTAGGAGTGTGTTATTGAATACTACGTGTTGAGTTGCTTGATCTTATCCGTGGCACATGAAGTCCCCTTTCCCTACTTATCTAATTTTTTCTATGCATTTTTTCCGTACATATGTACTTATTCTATCGATTCTAGTTGCTCTTATTAGATGCTTGTGATGCAGGGACACCGAATTTTGGAAAATTGTCAGATAGTTGTGGTCATATTTAGATTTTGTTGTTGATCATACATTTACTGGAGATTTATTTCCACACTGGTAATTTTTATCATAAAACATTTAATGGCTTAATAATTGAATCATATTATTGTTGTTGTTGAGTGTTAGCTTTTCTATCAAGCGGGTGAGGTGTCATCACAGTTGTTGGTGGGATTTTAGGTCTGAGAAGTTAGTATCAGAGCCCTAGGTTCTAAGGTTCTCGCTAATCACGAGCACGCATAGCAGGTCTTGGATCGATGCAGAGACATCACTATCTATATGCAGATGGATATAAGGCCTTAGTAACTTTTCCTTTCTTGATTCCTTATAATGTGATGTTATTCTGGCTTGAAGCTTATAACTTCAGTTCCTTCAATTTATTCATACGCAATGTTGATTACTCAATATCGGCTTGGCAACGACGAGTTGTGATTATGCTACAGATGTGTCGCGTGAAGTTTTTTCCTTGTGTTATAAGCGTTGACTACTATTATCGCTTTGTGTAGGGATGTTCAATTATTTCAGCCCAGTTTGGTGCAGCCCACAAGATCAAGGTTGTATATAGTGTATTGTAATGTTTCATGCATTGATCTTTGTGCGACGTTGGTGTAGAATGGTAGGGAGATTGCTTCTGTATCATGGAAATTGAAGCCTCTTGAGAAGGATTATTCGATTCATGATTTGGAGTTCAGCATTTATTCCTACGAAGAAGAGGCATTTGGGGTATGGATGTTCATGTTTTTCCCAATAGATTTGCAAGATTGGATATTTTCGAGCTTAGAAGAGTTCTTGCTTTTGTGGTTGCATGGTCATCCTTGTTAGAGCACATCAAATCTAGTTAGTGTGATGATTCTCATTTGCTTGTACTTAGGAACACGGTGTGTGAGGTGGTTCTTAGGAGGCGGTCTTTGGAAATAACAATTTATTGCAACTTCAAGGTCAGATTTGTGTTCCTAGTTTGAGGGAGTTGATCCCTGAGAAGACCCATAGTATGAAGTATTCTATTCATTTGAGTGCTACAGAGATGTATCATGGTTTGAAGAATCATTATGGGTTGTAGATGATAAAGAAGGACATTATTGGGCATGTCTTGTGGTGTTTAATTATCAACAAGCTGAAAATGAGCATCAAAGGATTGGGTTACTTCGAAAGATGGCTATACCTGAGTGGATGTGGGAACGTATAATCATGGGTTTTGGAGGTAGGGTTTCCATGGACCTTTAGGAAGCTTGATTCTAAACCATTGTGGACAAATGACTAAGTGTGTGAATTTCATTTTGGTGATTACTTTTTACACTTTGAGGGTTCGAATTTGATGAGAAGGGTTTACTTGAGCCACTAAGGGAATGCGAATGCTTGATTATCATCTTGGTTTGCAATACAGCCTTGAGTTTTAGATGTGTTCATGGATATTTTGGTTGTTCATCAGTAGAATGAAATAGACTCTTACACTTTGTGGACGAGTGTAGACTCGATATCATGGTAGCTAAGGAGGAGCACTCATTATAGGTTCTTGAGTTATGTGATTGTGGATTAAAGTCTGGTAGGGAAGTCTACCATCGACATTTGATCACCTGGTCATGTGTTGTTTTAGTTGCTGGAATAAGTTGCGCTCGTGGATTAGTTATGAATTGAGAAGGATGGCTTCAGGATGATTCAAGCAAGGAATCTCTAGATGCATGTTATATTTCACCTTATTTATATGTAGAGGTTGTGGAATGACTCAAGTTTGATGCCCTTTGTAGATGTAGTGGGCATCGGAAAGGATTCACTTGGTTGCTTCTCTTTGGAGTACTCATGTTCTAATGGATAACTAGTGGTTCGACATGATTGGCTATGTATTCTGGACTAGGACAGAGTGGGTGACTCTCAAGAAGGTTCTAATGGGTTCAAGATTCGATATGTGGTATCTGAGGATTTCCAAATTTGTGTGCGACTAAGGATTTGAAATTTGCATTGGATTGTGAAAGAGACTCGAAGTATTTTTGTATCATTATCGCTTTTGGGGTGCAGTGGTTGAGAGATAGAAGAAATAGTTTAAGATTCATAGAAGGTCTCTTCAGAGCAGGTATTCGATTTGAGGTACTATTTGGTGCATAATAGGGAATAAAGTGGCTTACAAGTGTTAGGGTGTCATAGTTTCATGTTGGAATCACTTGGGATGAGTTTTAATTGAGGTTCATTGTGTATTGAGAAAGAGAAGTGTTATCTTGAAGGCAATTGTCACGAACCTAATTCCGACCAAAGTCGTGATGTCGCCTAATATTGCTTGCTAGGAAAGCCAACATTCAATATACAAAAAGGAAATTCAATAACAATAAGTAAAAGTGTCAGACAGAATATGACAAATAACTGTAGCAATATAACAATACAGGTGAAATACCATCTCAGAACTTGGTGTCAACGAGTATGAGCTCTACAGAGTGAGTAAGTACAAATGTCTAAATAACAATACAATATTGTCTGAATTGTATAAATAGTAATAACAAAAGTAAAGGACTCCAAGGCCTGCGGACAAGAACAGCAATGCTACGTGGAAATCACCAACGGGGACCGGTGCAACTCTCTAACAATCAGCTCTATCAGCAGCACCCATATCTGCACATAAAGTGCACACTTTAGTATGAGTACAATCGATCTCATGCACTCACTAACTATCAAGCCTAACCTTGGATTGAAGATAGTGAGGAGATTGGCAAAGTCTGTTACTCGCTTTCAACCTTCAACAACAACAACAACAAACAACAACCTAGTAAAATCCCACCAATGGGGTCTGGGAGGGTAGAGTGTACGCAGACCTTACCCCTACCCCAGAGAGGGTAGAGAGACTATTTCTGGGAGATCCTCGGCTCAGAGACAATATATCTGTAACAACAAAACCCAAAAAATAATATCAGCAACGTGAAAGACAGCAAATAAATGAAAAAGCAGTAACACAAATATTTTGCAAAATTGTGAAACACAATACAAATCGCTAGCAGTGCTAGACAAAATGCTATCATACTTGTCGGTACAAAGAGGCAAATCGGGACAAAGAGGGAAACAACAACAACAACAACAACAATAATAATAAAAATATAACAATAATAATAATAATAATAATAATAATAATAATAATAATAATAATAATAATAATAATAATAATAATAATAATAATGATGATAATAACAATAATAATAATAATAACAATAATAATAATAATAATAATAATAACAATAATAATAATAATAAGTGTTCCAATTCACCTCAAAACCTTTCTGAAACCAAACCAACCACCTCCACAAGTCAAAAAACAACAAAGAAGTTTATGGGAAGTATCAAATAGGGGAACGAGGCTAAAATACACAAAATAAGTGGTTGGGTCATTATATTTTCTCCCTCTTAAACAAATGTTCATCCTCGAATGAGTTTAGAATCATACCTGGGATATCAAGAAGGTGAGGATATCTACTCTGCATATCATGCTAGGTCTCCCAAGTCGCCTCCTCGGCAGCTGACCTCTCCATTGAACCTTCACCGATGCAATATTCTTTGACCTTAGCTTCTGAATCTATCTATCCATAACCACCGGCTCTTCACCATAAGTCAAATCCTTGTCCAACTGCACTGAGCTGAAATCTAACACATGTGGAAGGTCCTTATAGTACTTCTGAAGCATGGAAACATGAAATACCGGATGAACTCCCGATAAGCTGGGTGACGAAACAAGTGTATAGGCCACCTCACCTACTCTCTCCAACACCTCGAAAGGACCAATGTACCGAGGGCTCAACTTGCCCTTCTTCCCCAACCTCATCACACCCTTCATGAGTGAAACTCGAAGAAGAACCATTTCACCCTCCATGAAAGATACATCCTGAACCTTCCTATCAGCATAACTCTTATGTCTGGACTGCGTTGTACGAAGACACTCCTGAATCAATTTCACCTTCTCCAAAGAATCACGAACCAAAGTTGTTCCCAACAATATAGCCTCACCGGGCTCAAACAAGCCAGCTAGAGAAGGACATCGCCTCTCATATAAGGCCTCATATGGAGCCATCTTGATGCTCGTCTGGTAGTTGTTGGTTTATGGAAACTCCTTTAATGGAAGAAACTGATCTCACGAGCCTCCAAAATCTATGACACAAGCTCTTAACATATCTTCCAACATCTAAATGGTTCGCTCGGGCTTCCCGTTCGTCTGAGGGAAAAATGCAGTACTCATCTCAATATGCATGCCCAACTCACGCTGAACAGCTCTCCAAAAAACCAAAGTAAAATGAGGGCCTCAACCCGAGATAATAGACACAGGCACACTATGCAAACAGACAATCTCCCTAATGTAGATCTTAGCCAACTGCTCCGAGTACAGGAAGTCATGACTGGAATGAAATATGCAGACATAGTTAGTCTATCCACAATGAACCAAACAACGTCAAATCTCCTAATGTCTATGGAAAATCTATCACATAGTCCACAGGGATTCGCTCCCACTTCCACTTCGGTATCTCAATCTTCTAAATCAACCCACTAGGTCTCTGATGCTCATACTTGACCTACTAACAAGTCAAACGCCGAGAAACATATCCAACAATGTCTTTCTTCATCCTCCGCCACTAATAATGTTGCGTCAAATCATGGCACATCTTTGTAGCACCTAGATGAATAGAATATTACGAGTTGTGAGCCTCCTCAAGAATCAACTCTCTTAACCCATCCACATTAGGAACACAAATTTGGCCCTAAAGTCACAACACACCATCATCACCAATAGACACTTCCTTAGCACCAGTGCATTGTGTCCTTAAGGACAAGCAAATAGGGATCATCATATGAACGATTCTTGATGCGCTCAAATAAGGATGACTGAGATACAACAAAAGCAAGAACTCTGCTAGGATCCAATATATCCAATCTCACGCACATGTTGGCCAAAGCCTGAACATCCATAGTCAAAGGCCTCTCCCTAACTGGAATAAATGCTAAACACCCCATACTCTTCGCCTTTCTACTCAATGCCTATGCTAGCACATTGGCCTTCCCCTGATGATAAAGAATGATGATATCATAGTCCTTTAATAGCTCCAACAACCTTCACTGCCTCAAGTTCAAATGCTTTTGCTTAAATAGATGTTGAAGACTCTGATGATCTGTATACTCCTCACAAGACACGCCATATAAGTAATGCCTCCAAAACTTGAGCGCATATACAATAGCTACTAACTACAAACATGCACTGGATAGTTCTTCTTATAGGGCTTTAATTGTCATGACACGTAGGAAATCACCCTACCGTCCTACATCAAAACACAACCAATGCCAACCTGAGAAACATCACAATAAATCGAGTATGATCCTGATCCCGAAGGCAAAACCAACACTGGAGTTGTAGTTAAGCCTATCTTGAGATTTTCAAAGCTCTCCTCACACTCATCTGACCACATGAAAGAGCACCCTTATGAGTTAACTTAGTCAATTGAGCTGTAATAGACGAGAAACCCTCAACGAACTAGCGATAGTAACTAGCCAAACCTAGGAAACTCCTGAATTGCCTCAATCTTCTTCAGGTCCACCTTGATCCCACAGTTAGATACCACATGAGTCAACAAAGCCACTGAGTCTAACCAAAACTCACACTTGGAGAACTTAGCCTAAAGTTTCTTCTTCCTCAATGTTTGGAGCACGATCCTCAAATGCTACTCATGATCCACTCTACTACGAGAATGCTCCAATATATTATCAATGAACACAATGGAAAAAGGAAGCCAAATAAGGCTAGAACACATTGTTTATTAAGTGCATAAAAGTTGCAGGGGCATTAGTCAACACAAACAACATCAATAAGAACACTTAATGCCCATAATGAGCCCGGAAAGCACTCTTAGGGATGTCCGAAGCCCTAATCTTGTGATACCTCGTTCTCAAGTTAATCTTCGAGAACACCCTGGCACCTTGAAGCTGATCAAATGATTCATCAATATGTAGAAATGGATACTTGTTCTTGATGGTCACCTTGTTCAACTACCGATAGTAAATACACATCCTCACAGACCCATCCTTCTTCTTAACAAACAACACTGGCACACCCAACGACTAAAAACTAGGCCTGATAAACCCCTTATCTAGCAACTCTTGCAATTGTTCCTTAAATTTCTTCAACTCTATTGGAGCCATACGATACGGAGGAACAGGGATAGGTTGAGTGCCCGGTGCCAAATCAATGCCAAAATAAATATCCCTATCGGGCGGCATGCCTTATAGGTCTGCTGGAAACACATCCAGAAACTCCCTTACTACTGGAAAAGACTCAACAGTAGAAGTATCAGCCCTAACATCTCTGACAAAGGCTAAATATGCCAAACATCCCTTCTCAACCATTTGTTGAACCTTCAAAAATGAGATCACTCTACTAGGAGTACAACTAAAAGAAACCTTCCACTCCAACCTCGCCAACACCAATATCGCCAACATCACAGTCTTGACAATCCAAAATAACATGGTATGGAGATAACCAATCCATACCCACGATCACATGAAAATCCACCATATCTAATAGTAAGAAGTATGTCCTCGTCTCAAACAACAAATAGTGACCATACATGATTGATAAACTCGATCCACCATAATAGAACTACCAACAGGTGTAAATACATACACAAGAGCATCAAGAGAATCATGAGGCATATCCAGACAAGAATCAAAGTATGAGGACACATATGAAACCAGGATCAAAAAATACCAAAGCATCCTTGTGGCACACAGAAATAATACATGTAATCACTGCATTAGAAGTAATAGCCTCAGTCATCCCTGGGAAAGCATAGCATCTGGACTGACCTGCGCCAGACTGAGCTCCCCCTCTAGGACTACCACATCCTAGATGACCTCCATCCCGAGCTGACTAATTAGGTGGTGTAGCAACCAGTGTGTGAACCATAATCTGACCTTTTTGCTACACTGGACCTCTACAAAAATGGGGACAATACTTCCTGACATGCCCTAACTCTCCAAACTCATAGCAAACTCTGATTAGGAAAAACTATAGGGTATGAGTCAAACACTGTGAACCAGAATAGCCACTAGAAGAACCGAGTACTAATGAACCCTGAATAGATGGAGTGCAATGAGAACTCTGTGCTGAAAGTGCACTAAATAAAGATTGCACAGAAGCTCCTCGACTGGGTGACGGTGAATGATAAGCTGGCACGCTAGACTAGCCTCCCTAAATTTAATCTCGGCTCTAGATGAGGCACCACTGAAACTCTCTGAATGTTGGGACCCCTTGTACCTACCCTGCTTCATCTCTTTGGTCTCAATGTGAATTCACTCAATATGACGCACTACCTTCACAGCCTGGTGAAATGGAGTCCCGTCTCTACCTCTCTAGCCATATCAATACAAATACCATGATAAAGACCATCAATGAATCTCCTCACTCTCTCCTCATCAATATGAACCAAAAAAGTAGCATGATGGGACAACCCTATAAACCTTATCCATACTAAGTAACTGACATTGGACCCTGTTGAAGGTACTCAAACTGCCTCATCGGCTCCTCTCTCCTAGTGCAGGAGACAAAGTTCTCTAAAAACCCCTAGAGAACTGAGCCTAGGTCAGAGAAGATGATCTGGTTGGCTGACCCATCTCATAAACCTAGAACCAACTCTTGGTTGGACCTTGTATCTGGAAAGATATGAAATCATTTCCATTGGACTCAACTAGTCCCAAGTAGTACAGAATCTCATGCCAACAATCCAAGAATCCCTGAGCATCCTCTAAAGGTGTACCACTAAAGTGAGGAGGGTGAAAATTGGTAAACTTATCTAACCTCTCAAACTCATCAGCAGACATCGCGGGCCTATCCTTAGTTGTACGGCAATAATAAGTTAAACTCCCCTAACTTGTAACATGGCAGAAGTCTGATAACCAGAAGCCACCTACTTTGGGTATAGGTAGTTGGAGTCTGTGATCTGCCCCCTACCTAAGAAGTAGCTGGTATAGTAGGAAATTCCCCCGCCTAAGCCAAACTCTCGCACAACCCAAACATACGGACCAAAGAATCTTGAATTGTTGGTGAAACAAATAGGACCTGATGAACCTAAGTTGGTACCTCCGGCTCACCAAAGTCCTGAACATGCTCCTCAATAGGAGCTACTGGTGGCTCCACTACAACTGTACGTGCAAGGGCTCTAGCTATGGCGCATGGTCAGCCCCTACCTCTACCTCGTCCCCGACCTTTCAAGGCCCTAGCCTAGGGAACTGGCGCATTCTCAGATGCACCCGACGATCGTGTCTTCATCTGTGAGAGAATAAAAAGGCAACAATTTAGACTTATGGATAAGAAAATTTGAAAAAAATGAATGAAAGAAGTTAAGTTTCCTAACATCCTTGTAGCATTTCAAAGATAAGTACAGACGTCTCTGTACCGATTTGCAAGACTCTACTAGACTTGCTCATGACTCGTGAAACCTAATCAACCTAGGACTCTAATACCAAATTGTCACGATTATATTCCCACCAAAGTCGTGACGGCACCTAATGTTGTTTGTTAGGCAAGCCAACATTCAATATACAGAAATGAACTTCAAAAACAATAAGTAAAAGTCTCAAAATGGAATATAATAAATAATTGCAGCAATATAGCAATACAACTGAAACACCATCCAAGAACCTGGTGTCAACAAGTATATGAACTCTGCAGAGTGAATAAGTAGAATTGTCTGAAAAACGATACAATATTGTCTGAACTACATAAACTGTAATGACAAAAGTAAAGGAAAGGACTCCAAGGCCTACGGACGAAAACAACACTGCTACTTGGAAATCACCAACGAGGACCAGTGCAACTCTCTAACAGTTAGCTCTATCAGCGACACATGGTTTTTCACTTAAAATACAGAGTATAGTCTGAGTACAACCGACCCCATGTACTCACTAAGTAGTAAGCCTAACCTCGGATTGAATATAGTAATGAGATTGGCTAAGTCTGCTATTCACTTTCAACGTAATAATATAAAATAGCATAATAGTAATAAAGGGGAAGCAACTCAAGAATAACAAGTTCAACTTACTCACGTTAACAGGAAATAGTCATGCTTTCCAATAAAATCAGCTAAGTCATCGATCTCAAGATATATACTTTCAATTAGCATGAGGAAGATACATCTTCATTCATGCATGACAAGTAATATTGCCAAAATCAAAGAATCAAATCAAATAAGCATACTCTCAGCACTATACGGGTGCTTGGCATATAGCCCTCACTAAGCACATACCAAGTGCCTGCACCCACAGGTCCCAAAGACCATGGATTATCACCTGATTTTGGAGGGGCGGATCCTAGCCTAAGTGCTGATCAAATCAAAAGCCAATGATCATCATAACTCAGCCCAAATGAGAAGGTGCATGTGTCACCTGAATATCATTAGCACTCAGCCCAATAGGAGGCCTAGCCTATGTGTCACTTTAATATCAGTATCAATATCAATATGGCTCTATGGCCTAGCTCAGTCATTAATCGGCTCAGAACTCAATATGCCAACATCTCACAGTTTTAGAATAATCGATATATTGTACAAATTATTCCAATGTGCCATAAAACCCACTAAAATCTATGATACTCAAGTAAGGAAACCAACAACGTGTGGGATAACAGGTAAGAAGTTTACAGAAATGATGAAATAGCACGTAGATATAATATCATGACTACGGAGTATAACAACAGTGCAGGCAACGGTTCAATATAGCAAAATAGCCCAAACATGTGTCAAACAGATAAGCACGTAGCCTAGACATTATTTCTAACATGAATATAACTCAAGTATCCAAACAATAGAGAAAATACGGTAAAAACGCAGGCGTGATAGCAAAACTAGGCACATAATAGACTAAAGTCTACTCGGATCATGAATAATCACAATGTACGCAAATACGCTTGTCACCATGTACGTGTGTCACTCCCAACACATATCGTAGTCTACGGAAAAATAGCCTCAACGCAAGCCTAGGAAAGATACTTACATCAACGCGTGATAATCAACACTCCAAAAAGCCCTTTCCTCTCGAATCAGCCATTTAACTAGTCAAATCTAGCCAGAAACAACTCAAGAATATCAAACACGACTATATAAATTGATTCTAAGTTATAAAGCTCCAATCTTTATCACTTAGCAAAAAGTCAAACTGATCCCGCACATTGGAACCCGAAAAAAGTCACAAATCCCAATAATTTATTCCAACACAAGTCAAAATATACAAGTTTCATTCAAATCTGACCTCAAATTGGGGTTCAAATCGCAAATAACCACTCTCAAAAATTTCTTACAAACCCCTAAATTTTCTCTCTTAGATTCCACCAACTAAAAGTAAAAATCAATGATAGAATCATGAATAATAATCAAATCCAAGTTAATAACACTTACATAATCCAAGTGGGTGAAAATAGCCACTAATATCACCCCAATCTGAGCTCTCAATCTCAAATATGATAAAATGAGGTCAAACCCTCGCTTTTAAACTCTGCCCAGTGCTTTCACACCTGCTACCAAATCTAATGCTTCTACACCATTGCTTTTGAAAAAAATGCTCACTTCTACAATTTTCACATAAAGCCCGACCTTTTGCACCTATGGACCATCCTCTGCTTCTGCGATAGCACAGGTGCGATCAAAGAGCCCACTTATGTACAACTCTCCCAAGCATGTCGGCCTTTGCTTCTCGAACCAAAACTATACATCTGTAGAATCGCATATGTGAACCTCCCCTTCCCCAACCATCTTCCTTTCAATGGACTTCACCAACACACCTATGACCTCGCACCTGCGGCCAAAGCTCAGCATGTGTGACATACCAACACCAGAACTACCCACATGACAACAAACAATCCAAAATCAATCTGTAACACACCCCAGGACCTAGAGGCCCCATCAAAACATACCAACCAGTCCCAAAACATAACATGGACCTGCTCGGGGTCCCAAATCACACAAAGTAACATCAAAATCACAAAATCACACCTCAATTCAAGCTTAATGAACAAACCAATTTCCAACTTTCAAAACTCATACCTAAACATGTCTAACCAACTCAGAACAACCCCAAATTATGTATACAAGTATCAAATGACACAATGAACATATTCCAACTCTTGGAATAACAATCCAAATCTGAAAACATCAAAGTCAACTCTCGATCAAACCTATGAACCTTCCAAAAATTCAAATTTCCAACTTTTCCCAATTAGATCCAAATGAATATAGGGTCCTCCAAACCAAATTCGGAGAAACTCCTAAATCCAATATGACCATAGAAACCTATTGGAACCATTTGTCACACCCCGAACCATGACCTGGGCAAAACACGGCATTCGGTGCCTGACTGCATGTGACCGAGCAAACCAACTGTATGGTTGGTTCAACATGTGGTATAACTGTAGTCTAAATATAAATATACAACATGATGATCTACTAAAATTTCTGACTGAAATAACATAGATGCGGAAATTTTTGAAAAGTCTGCAAGTGTATATAAGTAGCTGACAAGGCTAACACATAAATACTAACATCTAGCTGACTGAACTATGATCTACGAAGCCTCTAAGAATACTGAAATGCTAAATGTTTACCGAGACAAGGTCCCTGACTTACCTTACTAACTGAAATATTATAAAGACTGAAGACTAGAAAAATGGATAATTCCCAAAAGGCTGGAGCTCACCAATAGCTGATACGAGATGTCCTAGCAAGTAGAATCATCAACCTATAAATTGTTACTTGTATCGTGAGATGCAGGGCCCGGGAAAAAAGGAACGTCAGTACATTTGAATTGTACTGGTATGTAAAATAACTGGAAAAAATTAACTGTAAACACTGAAACTGAAATTGAACTAATAACTGATAACTGAGAATTGATAATTGATAAACTAATAACTAAACAAGGAAGTAAGGATATGAATGCTCCCTCTTCTTAATGATGAACAACCTATTTATTTGATAAACTACAGCCTCTGGCACAATATATATGTGCACAAGCTACAGCCTCGGGCCCAAGTATACGTATACATAACTACGGCCTTAGGCCCAAATATGCATAAACATGAACTACGGCCTCAGGCCCAAATAGAGGTGTTCAACATTCAAGATTTTAAAATAAGGAACTGAGAATCATACTGCAATAAATGATACTGGAATATTGAATCCCACTGGGTTACATGATACTAAAATGCTGAATATGACTTGAGTGGAATATGTATCCATAATAATAAGATCTGTCATAACTGAGACTTGTGGGATATTGAATGAAGTATGAAACCATGTCTTCTAGAGAATATAAGTTCTACAACTATTCATGGAACTAAGGCATAATTACTTTCTGAGGAAATTTGTAATTGCCAATAGAATGAGACATAGGGAGAATCATAAACATTCCCAAACGTAGAGAGTTAGCCTCACATAACTTAGTCCCTTTTTAAGAGTATCACAATGTTCTTCACCTCATTCAACGATAATCTACGTCAATATATAACAAGAGGAACCAATATTAGAACTAATTATTCTGTTTTAGTAACTTAGGAATTTTATCAAACACCTTATGGGTGTAAAGCCTCATAGACCTTAGTAATAGGTCTTTTCTTCACCAAGTTCTCATTCTATTACTTCTAGGTGATTCTACAATCCCAAATAGCTATAACTAACACCATTTCTCATCAACCAAATGTTTACAACAATCATAATTCAACAATCCACAACCCTAGCATAGTTCTTACGGTTCTCTTTATCAAACCCATTTACTATTCTCCCAAAAACTCATCAATTCATAGTTATAAATGATAAGGGAGTAGAAGTATTACCTTTTCGAAGTTCACTCCTCTTGAATTCGAGTTCTAGGGTGGGTCTCCTTTCTCAACAACGGCGTCTCGATCGAATATCGAATGACTGGAAGGATTTATCCATGTTAATAAGGTGTTGGAGAATTGAAATAAACTTAGAATCATCGTCAGAACTTACCTTGGATGATGGAGGGACCTTGGGGAAGTAAGGTTCTTGAGAGCTTCCCTTTTTAGAGTAGGCTTTTGTGTTTAGGGTGTGAGAAACGAGGTAAGGGTTTTAAATAAGTGTACATGTCCCAAACTTGAGGAGGAAAATAAAAATAGCTCGGGTAAACCTCGTCGGCGTGAGAAATCATCACGGACGCCACAATAACTTTGTAAGGCGCCATTAGAGGCACAAACATTATAGGGCCTTGCACTGTTTGGGTGCTGAGGTTGATGCCCTGGGCAGTCCCTTGCACTGTCTGTGGCACTGAGGTTGATGCACTGTAGGCATCATCACGGGCGCCACAATAACTGTGTAAGGCGCTATCAGAGGCACAAAAATTACAAGGCCTTGCATTGTTTGGGGCACTGAGGTTGATGCCTTGGACAGTGCCTTGCACTGTCTGTGGCAATGAGGTTGATGCCCTAGACAGTGCAAGACACTGTCTAGGGAGCTGAGGTTGATCCCTTGGATAGTTCCTTGCACTGTCTATGGCTAAGATTTTATGGCCTTGCACTGTCTATGGACATGAGTTTTCATAGCCTTGCATTGATTAAGGCTATAAGGTGTACCTCCCATAAACTTAGTCGATTCTATCGCATTTTATGCACCTCACAATTGTTCATGATTCTGAAACCACAGTTTCCACCCATACTCATCCTGATATGACTTCACATTAATACTTAGTTAATGCATCCACAACTAATTCAGATTTATGGGGTGTTACATTATCTCCCCCTTGGGATCATTCATCCTCGAATGATTGTCCTGGTTGGTACTATGACTAACTCTAGACTTTAAACGGGTCTGATAGAGACATGCGAATATTGAACTAAATGACTGTTGAATTGATTGAATACTGGCCTGACTCAATACTGAAAGATATTGAGATTATAATATAAGGTCTAAATGGAAAAGGTTAATTACCTTCTACATTTTTTTGTTTGTTCTTCAAAGAGATGGGGATATCTGGACTTCATGTCCTCTTCGGCTTCCCAATAGCCTCTTCCACCTTTTGATTCCTCCAAAGTACTTTCACTGAAGCAATTTCCTTAGTTCTGTGCTTGCGGATTTGGTGATCAAGAATAACCACTGGAATTTCTTCGTAAGTCAGGATATCTTTAACCCCTATAATCTCCATAGGAACCACAAGAGAATGGTCTCCCATGAATTTCTTCAACATAGACACAAGAAACATTGGGTGTACGGTAGCTAATTCTTGTGGAAATTATAACTCATAAGCCACCTACCCAATCCTTCACAGGATTCTATATGGCCCAATATAGCGAGGACTAAGCTTCCTTTTTTTCCCAAATCTCATAACGCCTTTCATAGGAAAAACTTTCGGAAACACCCAATCATCAACTTGGAACTCTAAGTCTCTACGACTTACGTCTGAATAGGACTTTTGGCGACTCTGAGCCATCTTTAAATGCTCTTGAATCAAATTGACTTTATCCATAGCCTGATAGACCAAATCGGGTAATAACAATGTTGTTTCGCCAATTTTGAACCAACCAATTGGTGATCTACACCTTCGCCCATACAGAGCTTCATACAGTACCATCTTGATACTAGAGTGGTAGTTGTTATTATAAGAAAACTCAATTAGGGGTAGATGATCACCCCAATTACCTTTAAAATCGATAACACACACCCTCAACTTATCCTTAAGAGTCTGAATGGTGCGCTCTAACTGGCCATCTGTCTAAGGATGAAAAGTTGTGGTGAGGTTCACCCTTGTGCCTAATCCTTTCTGAAAGGATTTCCAAAATGTCACTGCGAACTCAGCACCACGATCTAAGATGATGGACAAAGGAGTCCCGTGCAATCGGAAAATTTCCTGGATATACAACTTGGCATAATCCCTTACTGAATCAGTAGTCTTCACTGGCAAGAAGTGAGCTGACTTGGTAAGTCGGTATACAATCACCCAAATAAAATCATTCTTCCGAAACGAGCGAGGTAACACTATTATAAAGTCCATGTTTATCATCTCCTATTTCCAAATGGGAATTTCTATACTCTGAGCCAAACCACCAAGCTTCTGGTGTTCGGCTTTCACCTGTTGACAATTTGGAGACTTAGCCACAAAATCTTCTACGTTTTGTTTCATGTCGTTCCACCAATAGATCTCCTTACGATCATGATACATCTTTGTGGATTCTGGGTGAATAGAATACCTGGAATTTTGGGTTTCTGACATAATCTGCTCTCTAAGCCCATCTATGTTTGGAACACATAGTCTGTTGTTGTATCTCAAAGTACCATCATATCCCCTTTGTTCAAAAGTCGTGGTCTTGTTTTTGTGAATCCCCTTCTTCAGCTATAATAAGTAAAGATCATTGAACTGTTTTTCCTTCACTTCGACTACTAAGGAGGATTCAGCCCTGTTCTGAAGAACAACGCCACCATCTTTGGAGCCCAAAGTCGAACTCCTAGAGTTGCTAATTAGAGAACTTCATTCATCATAGTTCTCTTTCCTACTTCAACATGAGCTAAGCTTCCCATATAACGGCGACTGAGAGCATCAGCTACAACATTTTCTTTCCCGGTATGTAGAGGATATCAACATCATAATCCTTGAGCAGTTCGAGCCACCTTCTCTGACGAAGATTTAATTCTCTTTGCTTGAAGATGTACTGCAGACTCTTGTGATTTGTGAAAATATCAACATGCACTCCATACAAATAATGGCACCAGATCTTTCTCGTGAGCCTTGAATTGTCTCGATGCGTAGGCTATGACTTTACCATGCTGAATTAACATACACCCAAGACCAAACCCTGAAGCATCACAATAAACAACGAACCCTTCGGTTCCTTCCGGTAGTGTCAAAACTAGAGCTGAAGTCAACCTCTTCTTTAACTCATCAAAACTTTTCTTGCAAGCATCCGACCACTGAAACTTGACCTTCTTCTGAGTCAATCTAGTCAAAGGGGATGAGATAGGGGAAAATCCATCCACGAAACGCCTGTAATAGCCTACTAGACCCAAGAAACTTCTTATATCAAATACTGAGGTGGGTATAGGCCAATTCTTCACTACCTCTATTTTCTGAATGTCCACCTTCACGCCTTCGCCTGAGATGACATGGCCTAAAATGCTACTGATTTCAACAAAAATTCACTTAGAAATTTCGCATATAGCTTATGATCATGCAGTGTCTGCAACACAATTCTAGTGTCTGCAACACAATTCTAAGATGTTCTGCATGATCCGTCTTGCTACGGGAATAAAGCAAGATGTCATCAATAAACACATAACGAACAAATCAAGATGAGGCTTGAAGACCCTATTCATAAGGTCCATGAAATTAGTTGGTGCATTCGTTAAACCAAACGACATTACCAAAAATTCAAAATGCCCATAACGAGTCTTGAAATCTATTTTAGGAACATCACCTTCCTTAACCTTCAACTGATGGTACCCCGATCTGAGGTCAATCTTGAAATAACACTAGTCACCCTTAAGTTGATCGAATAAATCATCTATTCTAGGAAGCGGGTACTTGTTCTTGATGGTGACTTTATTCAACTGATGGTAGTCAATGCACATGCGCAAAGACCCATCATTCTTTCAGACAAACAGGACCGTAGCGCCCCAAGGTGAGACACTTGGCCTTATAAATCACTTATCTAGAAGATCTTTCAATTGGACTTTTAGCTCTTTCAACTCTACTGGAGCCATCCTATAAGGTGGATATCATCTTAGTGTCGGGAAGTAGATCAATTCCAAAGTCAATCTCTCTAATGGGAGGGACTCAGGGAAGATCTTCAGGAAACACTTCTGGGAACTCATTTACAATCGGTACTGATTGGAGAGTGGGAATCTGAACATCTGCATCCCTAACTCGAACCAGGTGATAGATATACCCTTTAGAAATCATCTTCCTGGCTTTAAGGTAGGAAATAAACCTACCCATAGGTGCTACTACATCACCCTTCCATTCTAAGACTGGTTCACCGGGAAATTCAAAACTTACTATTTTGGCTCTACAACCTATTGTGTCATAACGGGACTCTAACCAATCCATGTCAATGCTTACATCGAAGTCTACCACCTCCAATTCCACTAAGTCTGCTACAGTAAGACGACGATACACTTTTATTTGACATCCCTTATAGATATGTCTAGTTATAATTGATTCTCCGACTGGAGTGGACACGTCAAAAGGTTCACGCAACTTTTCTGGTTTTATCCCAAATTTCTTAGCAATATATGGGTTTACATAAGATAGGGTGGATCCCGGATCCATAAGAGTGTACACATTAAAATTGAAGCCTCTTAGAATATCTGTGACAACATCTCCACGAGCCTCTATAGCTTGACAGCCTACTAGTTCATACAAGCATTTCGATCACCGCCTGCATTACCAAACTTTGCTGCACTATGCCCTTGTTGGTCCTGAGAGTCCTGAAGGGATGCTGAGTGAGTGGATTGAGCTACATTTCCTCCATTATTCTGTCCTGTTGATGGATAATCCCTCAAGAAGTGGCCCTACTGACCACACACAAAGCAACTATTAGTGACCAAACAACACACCCTTGGATGTTTCTTACCACGTGTGTTGCAAGTAGGGTACTCAAGGCCTCTTTAGCCCAAACTAGTCTATAGATGTGAGCATGCTGCTCTGAATTTTTGTTTTCTTGTTAAACTTAGACCTCTAAATTGGTGCACTAGCTGAAGACGGAGAAGGTCCTAATTTTGGTTTCCTAAAGAACTGACGATTACCACCTCCTTGAGATCCCCCATGGCTAAAATTTCCTGCAGACTTAGCTCTCTTGCTGAATTCCCTATCCCTCTCTCTCTCTATAGTCGCACTTATTCCTTCAACCTGTCTTTATTCCCTTGAACAAAGGCTACCATTTTAGTAATGGTCATGTCATTATTCTTGGAAGCTATATTAGCATCAGCAAACAAGTCATCTGAAAGACCCAACACAAACCGCCTAACTCTGGCCCTCATATCACGTATCATTTCTGGAGCATACTTGGCCAGAGAGACAAAATTGAGGTAGTAATCATTCACACTAATATCATTATATTTAAGTCTCTCAAACTCTAAAGCTTTAGCTTCAAAGACTTCAATGGGTAGAAAATGCTCAAGAAATGCATCTCCAAACTCCTTCCAAATTGCAGGAGTCGCATCCTCCCCTCGGGACACTTCCCATGTTTCATACCAAGTGTTAGCAACATCCTTCATCTGGTACACAAAAAGGTCTACTGCCTCAGTGTCTGTAACATACATCACTCAAAATATCTTCTAAAAATCATAATTGAAGTTTTGCGGATCCTCATCCTTTTTGGACCCGGTGAAGACTGGAGGTTTCATGTTGAGGAATTCTCTAGACCTGGAACTACATGTCTTATCAACAACATTTGTCCCCTGCCTTTGAGCCTGTGTAGAACCAATTTGGGTGACCAACTAGATAGCTCCCCTGACATCCATGTTTGAAGCATTGGTCATTGAATCGATTGCAACTCCTTGGGCCTGAGTGACCTCCTCATGAGCAGCATTAGTCATAGATCCATGGCTAGTAGCTAAGGCCCTCGTGGTGTACGTTTTTTGTAGGCATTTTCTGAAATACATAATCCATACGAGTTAGAAAAATTCCGAAAAGCATATCTGTTAATGCACGATCTAGAGTATGAAAGAAATGAAACAATCCTAAATGTCTTGGTGGTAAACTGTTGACATGGGTGGCGCGCACACACATATAAAAGTGACCCCATTGGACACGGCTTCATAGAATCCCTAGGACTCTTGAACCTAGGATCTAATACCAAGTTTTTCCATGCCCTGAACCATGGTTTGGTGTAACACGGCACTCAATGTGTGAATGCATGTGACCGAGCGAACCAACTGTATGGCTAGATAAAAGTCTACTAAATATTGAAAAGTCTGCAAGTGCAAATGAGTGGCCGACAAGGCTAACACATAAAAGTCTACTAACATATGGCTGACTGAACTATAAGCTATGAAGCCTATAAGAATACTAGAATGCTAACTGTTTACTAGGATAAGGTCCCCGGTACACCTTATTAACTGAAATACTATAAAGACTGAAGACCGAAAAAAGGGATAATGCCCCGAAAGACTGGGGCTCACCAATAGCTGATACGAGATGTCCTAGCAAACAGAATCGTCAACCTGTAAACCATTACCTCCATCACAAGATGCAGGCCTCGGGAAAAAAGGGACGTCAGTACATTTGAATTGTACTGGTATGTAAAACAACTGAAAAAAATAATTGTAAATACTGAAACAAAAATTGAACTAATAACTGATAACTGAGAATTGATAATGATAAATTGATAATTGAACAAGGAAATAAGGATATGAATACTCTCTCTTATGAAAGATGAACAACCTGTTTATCTGATAAACTACGGCCTAAGACCCAATAAATATGTGCACAAGCTAATGGCCTCGGGCCCAAGTATACGTATACATAACTAAGACCTCAGGCCCAAATATGCATAAAGTATGAACTACGGCCCCATGCCCAAATATGGATAAAGCATGAACTACGGCCTCAGGCCCATATATGCATAAATCATGAAATACAACCTTAGGCCCAAATACAGGTGTTCAACATTCAGGATTTTAAAATAAGGAACTGAGAATCATACTGCAATATATGATACTAGAATACGGAACCCCGCTAGGCTACATGATACAGAAATGCTGAATAGGACTCGACTGGAATATGTATTCATAACAAAATGATCAGTCATAACTAAGACTCTTGGGATATTGAATGAAGTATGAAACCATGTCTTCTAGAAGTTCTAGAAGTTCTAGAACTATTCATGGAACTGAGGCATAATTACTTTCTGAAGAAATTTGTAATAGTCATAAGAATGAGACGTAGGGAGAATCATAAAAATTCCCAAACGTAGAGAGTTGGCCTCACATACCTTAGCTCTGGCCCTTTTTAAGAGTACCACGATGTTTGTCACCTCGTTCAACGATAATCTACGTCAATGTATATATCAAGAGGAACCAATGTTAGCACTAATTCTCCAATTTTATTGACTTAAGAATTTTATCAAACACCTTATGGGTGTAAATTCTCATAGCCCTTAGTTATTGGTGTTTTCTTCAACAAGTTCTCATTATATTACTTCTACCTGATTCTACAATCCCAAATAGATGTAACTAACACCATTTCTCATCACCCAAATGTTTACAACAATCATAATTCATTAATCCAAAACCCTAGCATAGTTCTTACGGCACTGTTTAGCAAACCCATTTATTATTCTCCCAAAAACTCATCAATTCATAATTATAAATGATTAGGGAGTAGAAGCATTACCTTTCCGAAGCTCACTCCTCTTGAATTTGAGTTGTAGGGTCTCTTTTCTCAACAATGGTGTCTTGATCGAATATCTAATGAGTGAAAGGATTTACCCATGTTAATAAGGTGTTGGAGAATTGAAATTAACTTATAATCATCATTAGAACTTACCTTGGATGATAGAGGGACCTTGGGGAAGTTAGGTTCTTGAGAGATTCCCTTTCTAGAGTAGGTTTTCGTGTTTGGGGTGTGGGGGAAAGAGGTAAGGGTTTTAAATAAGTGAACACATACCAAAACTGAAGAGGAAAATAAAAATAGCTCGGGTAAACCTTGCTGGCGCGAGGCATCATCAAGGGCGCTATAATAACTGTGTAAGGCGCCATCAGAGGCGCAAAAATTACAGTGCCTTGCACTGTTTGGGGCATTGAGGTTGATGCCCTGGACAGTGCCTTGCACTGTCTATGGACGTGATTTTTCATGGCTTTGCACTGACTAAGGCTATAAGACATACCTCCCATAAACTTAGTCGATTCTATCACATCTATGCACCTCATAATCGGTGTTGATTCCAAAACAATGGTTTCCACCCGTACTCATCCCGATATGACTTCACATTAATACTCAGTTAATGCATCCACAACTAATTCAGAGTTATGGAGTGTTACACCATCAAAACACCATTCTAAGATCGTTTATCCAAAAGTCAAAACTCGGTCAACTCTTATAACATAAGCTCCTAACCTTGGAACTAAGTGCTCCAGTTCACTACAAAACCTTTTCGAAACCAAACTAATATCCTGCAAGTTGCAAAACAACAAAGAAGTGTATAGGAAGCATCAAATAGAGAAACGAGGCTAAAATACATAAAATGATCAGCCGGGTCATTACAACTTATCAAGAGGAATCTAAAGAAGTTGGGTTAGTTTAGCATGGATCAAATAAGCATGGAAATAGCGATGATAGGTTCCTTTAGTATAATAGGATTTTACAGGTTTTTTTGTGGCGACACTTTGGGGTTTGGCAGTCTGTATAACTTGGTTGACTTAAAGAGATTCAGTTCTAATATCTTGGTTATGTGCAAATGGGTTTCGAAGAGATTGCAATAGTTTTGACCACGACTTGGGGTGGATGTCTCCTGAGGGTATGGAAAGTTTATTGTGTGTCATGATTATCTCTTGAAATGAGTTCAGTGAAATTTTTACGGTCAATGAAGTGTTTATTTTACTTATGATTCAGAGTTGATAATGAAATTCTCGTATATTCATATGTCAGCATGATATATATGGTGATCCCTATGAGGTTGAGATTCAATGGACAAGGTTACAATGTAATTCAAAGGGATTGTCATGAGTTCTATATAATATGGGAGATTTCAAATGTTAAAATAATGATAGCACTATCTTTATTTCCTGAGGATGGTGTGTGTTGTACAAAATGCATCGTGTATTGATTTGCGGATGCTTGACTAGTAGTGCAGAGATCGCATGCTTGACAACTATTGGAAATCAGGTTTTTGCTAATCTGTGTAAGAGATTTGTGGAAGTAATTCTCATTATATGATTATATATGTGTGATATGGAAGTCATTTAAGTGAGAGAGTTAGAGATCGGGTATGAAGATTCTTGTATTCTCATAATTTAGAGATTATATTCTAAGAGGAAAAGTTGGTTGTGGGCTGTGAAAGTGCATTCCAAATCTTATAACTGATTGTGTGTGTCATGGATAGGGTCACAACGGATTGGAAGGCTATTTACCTATTCTAGAAAATTTTGAGTCAGTTTGGAGGCCTATTAGTAGGCCTTATGAGAATGTGTATTCTACACTGGATTGGGTTTGCTTTCTCAGTGCAACACTTACTATAGGAATGTCATCGGGTGGAATTGAACTTATTTATGCCCTGATCTATTTCATGCATTACTCTCTAGTGTACTATGGGTGTTGAGATTACTTGATTATTCAAATGCGTGTAGTGGCCCTGTTTAAGCCTTGTGAAATTATATGAGTGAGATGGCTCTTGAGATGTTGGTTTGCTTATTGCACCTTAGTCGTGATTGGATTTTTCCCGTAACTCATAATGTTATTTGCCTCCCCATGGTTATTTTTGTGCACTTTACATGCTTGCTGTTGATATTCATGTATTGTTGATCATAATACTCGATGGGTATTCGCATGTGGATTTATATGTTTGGATCGAGTTACGCGCCACATTGGAGTTATGTCGGATATGATTCCTTGTTCATATTTTATGTATTGTGTTTTCCCATTGTGGAATGAGTTCATAGTGTTATTCTTTTATTTTTGTATATGTTAAACTTATTGGATTGCCCTTCTATTTGGTTCTCTTTCTATTATTTGTTATATTCGAGTTGAGGCTTGTTGATGCACATGTATCGTATGAGGCTCTAGGTGGCATTTGATGTGTCTTGTCAGTTGAGCATCTTATAATGGGTGAGACGAGGTTATTGGACCTAAAATTAATGTAATTGGATTTGGATAAGATATGTTCGGAAGAAGAATGTCATCACTCAACTAAGAATTTGGCAATGGTTCTTGTCAGTCGAGAGAATTCCATAAACTTGTTGTCTTGATGGTGGTTATGAGTTTCTACACGCTTCTATCATCATTTGGAAGAGAGGATTGGAACAAGGTTTTATTTGATATGATATTTGTTATTAGTACTAGGTTTGATCGTAGGCAGTTACTAGCGGTAGAAGATATGGCTATGGACATAGGAGTTATGGGCACATCGTGTGGTTACATCTTGGAAGTACATTTATTTATTGCAGCTTGTGGGGATTGATAAAGTGTATGTATACAGGAATCAGATCTTAAAGAGAGTTCTAGATGTTGAAATTTGGTTCTAAGGCTTATAGGTTAAGATCAAAGGAAAAATCTTCTGTCAGGATTATGTTAAGGGACTTATATGGATTGAGGTGGATGGAATCACCCATGGGGGTATGGATGATGAGTTTGTAAAATTACTTGATGGCTTTGGGGTGACTCTTCGCACGTTCAAGGATGAATTTATGTTTAAGTGGGGGAGAAGATAGCGACCCGGCCCGGTAGTTTTAAGATTCAGCATTTTGTTTGGTTGTTTGATTCCTTGAGTAGCTTCATATGATGTATTATGACTTGTGTGTATGGTTGGTTTTATTTTTTAAGGGGTTCAGAGTTGATTTAGAAGAGTGATTCTCAATTTGGAAGTTTTAAGTTGTAAAAGTTGACCAATTTTGACCTTAGAGTAAACAATCTCGAAACGCGATTTGATGGTTTCAATAGGTTCATATGGTGATATTGGACTTGGGTATCTGTTCGAATTTGGATTCGGAGGTTCCTAGAAGGTTTTGATTCTAGCATTTTGAAGGACTGGAGAGTTCTTAGGTTTGGTTGGAAGTTGTCTTTGGTGTTACCGAGTTCTGATTGGTGTTCCAAGACTTTGGATAGGTTAATTTGGTTTATTGGGACTTATGTGAAAAGCTTGGTTGTGATCCGGAATGTCTAAGTGTGATCCAGACTAGTTTACCGAAGTTTGAATATGTGAGTTAAGAGTAAGGATTTTGATATTTGATTCTTGGTTTTGATAATATTTGTGGTGTTTCGAGCCCCTATATAAATTTGGATAAGGTATTAGACTTGTTGATATGATTGGACGGGGTCCCGAGGTCTCGCGTGTTATTCGTGGTGGTTTTGGACCATTTTGATTGAGTTTAGAGTAGCTAATGTTCTGGTGTGTTGCAGTGCTTCGGGATTGCAAAGCAAGGCTCGCGATCGTAGAGAATGATGTGGTCGGCTAGCATTTGTTCTTTGCGTTCCCCAATAAGGTGTCGTGTTTGCATAGTGTTGGGGCCTAGAAGCATCGCGTTCCCTTTTGAGAGATCGCGTTTACAGGCAGTGGAGTCAAGCGGTGGTTTGGCCTTCTTGTTCATGTAGGGAATATTGCATTCGCATAGGCTTGGATGCAGTTGGTCATCGAATTCACATGGAAAGCTTCGCATTCACGAAGCATAGATGGATCTAGGGGCCTTTTGGCCTTCGTGATCACATGGATATTGTCGTGATCGTGTAGAGTAATGCATGGGTAAACTATATAAGATGGATTCTCGGGACTTTTGCCCATTCTTTCATATTTTGAGTCCTTCACTTCGAGAGGAGGAGATTTTGAAGAGTAGTTTCACTAATACATTGGAGGTAAGTAAATTGCACTTAGATTTGGTTATATATTTTGATTCTCCATGGATTTCTACACCTAAACCTTGGAATTTCATAGAGAAATTTGGGGGGTTTTATCTACAATTCAAGAGAGTGCAAATTGGGGATATGGGAGTCAATTTGGACATGATTTTAGAATCTAGTAATGAATTTAGACTCGTGGGATTATGCGTAGTCGGGATCTACCCCTTGACTGTGGTTTTGACCATGTGATCCCCAACTGACTTTTGGGGATCTGATTAAAGATTGAAGTTTTATTGTTTGGAATTGATTCACTCGACTTTTTTTTACGTTATTGAGTTGTATTTGACTAGATTCGAGTCACTTGGTGTTGGATTTGAATGCATGGCAGTTGTCAATTGATTAAAGCTTGTCGGATGGAGGTAAATCTCTTGTCTATCCTTATAAGAGGGAATCTTCCTAAAGGTGATCTATTTGTTACTTGTCTCTTGATTTAGGAGCAATGTATATGCAAGATGACGAGCGTATATGTGTAACTAGGTGTCGCCCCCCTCCCCCCTCCTTTCGGATCGGTCAGGGTATTCGACATTATTGGGACAACTCGTTTCCTTTTGGGAAAGGGGTAAGGAATTTAAGAGTCATCACTAACGAATTAAGGTGGGTTAGGGCACCTACTAAGGGTCATTTACAAAAACACATTGGATAACCAAGATAGGGTAAGGGCTTGAAATTACTTCAAGGGGAAGGTGTTAGGCACCCCTCGAAGTCCATAACTGTGATTCCCGGCCAAACAAACTTTGTGAATTTTAAAATAGGTAGCACATAAGCAATAAAAGCACATAGGTAAACAAATAAAGGTTTTTGAGAAGATTTGCAGTCTAAGCACACATATGTGCTAAAGATTAAAAGATTTAGATTCTAGGCACACATATAAGGTTTTGAAAGAGTTACGATCTAAACACACATATGTAAGGGATAGGGGGTTCCTGGGTTGTTTATCCTATAGGATCACATCAGTACAATGCCCAGTAATCACTCCTCAGAAGAGGGGCTACACCTGGCATTAGCGCACAGGTTATCATATCCATGTCTACCCTTCCCCACCCCTTAGCGGTTATTAAGCGAGTTCATTTAATGACCTCTATGCGTGCTATTACCCGTCCCTTCATAATGGTCCTAGAGTAGATTAGGACCTCTACCTATAGGCAGTTCTAGACAGACCCCTAAGGTTGAAAGGAGAAAATACTAGGCGATAGGCAAGAACAAATAACACTTGAATAGATAAAGGCAGGGAACAACAATTAAGAGGCTCATATTTACCTCCACAGATAATGCATGTAAACAACACGACTCAAACATAAATAAGAGCAGTATTATTAGACAAGATCCTAAAACATGAGGTCTAAGTGAATACCAAGACACACAAGATATGCAGTTTTATTTTATAAACCCAGAAGCAGGGGCCCTAACCAATTTTCTTACTGATTTTAAGCCTGTTAACCATTAGGCAGTAAATATAAAAGCAACAGTTTTCCAATTTTATAAAAGTTAGTTACCTAAGGCTTGCCTAGGCGTGGGGGGAATGCACAATAGTTGCCAGAACTATTTAAAATAGTTTTGAAGTTGTTTTACCTAAAGCATGTTGTTCTAAGTGTTTCAAAGACACACGGGTTATTACCAGTTTTACTAACAATGGATAATCATATGCGAGACTATCTTATATCCCTTTTCATGCATCAATAGCTTAGTTGTAACGACACGACCGGTCGTTCCGTGAGATTAGCCCGTTTCCCCCCATTTCTGCTTTATCGTATGTTGCTTAGCCTATTTATGTTGTGTTGGGTCGGTTGGTTCGGGTTTGGAGTGGTCGTGGTGAGAACTGAGACATTTAGTCTCTTAAATTAGCTTAATAGTTAAAAAAAGTCAACTGGGAGTTGACTTATTGGTAAACGACTTCGGAATGTTGATTTTATGGCTCGGATAGCTTCGTTAGGTGATTGGGGGCTTAGGATTGTGTTCAAAATGAAGTTTTGATGACCGGTATAGAATTAGGCTTGAATTGGCGAAAGTAGTTTTTGGCGATTTTTGGTCCGCAATGGAAAGCTATCGGGTCGGATTGGAATTCCAGAAGTTGGAGCAGATTTGTAATGTCATTTTGGATATGTGTGCAAATTTTCAGGTCAATCAAATGTGTTTTGGTTGGTTTCGGCATCATTCGCCAAATTTAGAAGTTTCAAAGTTCATAAGCTTGAATTTGATGTAGTTTTTGGTGATTTTGTGTTGTTTATGGTGTTTCAAAGGCTCGACTAAGTTTGAATGATGTTATGGGGTGTGTTGGTAGGATTGGTTGAGGTCCCGGGGGACCTCGGGTGTGTTTCGGATGCTCAAACGGGCACTTTTGGCTTTTGGGAGAATGCTGGTTTTCTGGTGTTTTAGCAGTAGTGGTTTCTTCACTGCGATCGCGTGAGTTCATCCGCGATCGCGTAGAGTAAAGTTTGGAGCAGGCAGATTTTTTCTTTGCGATCGCGTAAGATGGTTTGCGATCACATAGGTTGGCCAGCCAGAGCAGTGCGGTCGCGTGGTTCATTGTGCGATCACGTAGAAGAAAAAGGGGGGCGTGAGGTTGTTGCAATTGCTCTTCGCGACCGCGTGATTGGGTACGCGATCGCATAGGCCAGGGAGTCAAAGTTTCGCGATCACGTGGAAAGGTGCGATCACAATGGGTAAAAATTTGGAGGCAGTAAGTTTGTTCTTCGCGATCGCGTGGGTGGTCCCGGGATCGCACTAAAGGAAATAGTAGTGCTGGCAGAATGTTTTAAAAGGCCATTTTGCGAATTGAGCCTATTTTTCCTCCATTGTTGAACGGGTTTGGAGCCTTTTGAGAGTTTTTGAAGGGGAAATCAAAAGGAATCACTTGGAGGTAAGGTTTTCAACTTCATAACTCATTTCTATGTCATTTTCTAAGTAATTAAACTGGAAATTACTGGAATTTAAACCCAAAAATTGGGGAGATTAGGTGCATGAGAATTTGAAGTTTCTTTTGATGATTTGAGTGGGAAATTGTAGTCCGATTTTGGTGTCCTTGGTATGTATAGAAGCGTGGGAGGATGAGGATTCTAGTGATATAAATTTTATCGAATTTCGAGATGTAGGCCTGGGGTTCGGGTTTGGCCAAATTTCGAGAATTGTGTCTAAATTGATAGTTTTCGATTGGGTTTTGTTCCTTTAGCATATATTGATGATGTTAACCTGGTTTTGGATAGATTCGGAGCAATCGGGAGCCGATTTGAGGGGCAAGAGCATCGCGAATTAGTATTGTGTCCCGGTAGAGGTAAGTAACAGCTGTAAATCTTGTCCTGAGGGTATGAAACCCTGGACTTCATATTTCTCATTATTTTTAGAATGGCGCACATGTAGGATGACGAGTGTGTGGCGCGCACTGATCTTTGGATTGGACTTGGTCCTCTCCGCGGCAACTATTGAGTTGCGTATTTTTTTACTCTAAATCATATGTTAAATTGTGTTCTAAAACTATTGATATATTTGGGATATAAGCCATGTTTGGGCCTCGTGCCGACTTGTTTAGACCCCGAGGGCTTTTTACTGCTATTTCCTCACTGTTGATTTTTGATTTACGCTCAGTCATGTTATGTTTAACTGATTTCGAAACTCAGCCTTATTTACACTATTTTGAGATATAAAATGATGCTTTGGGGTCGAGTACCCCATTTTACTGATACGCCCGTGGGGATTTTGAGAGTTTGACTGAATGAGGTCGAGGGCCTGATTGTGAGGATATGATACGTCACGAGGTGGCTTGATAATAGCAATTGGGCTGAAGGAGACCTTCCGGAGTCTGTACACATCCCCAGTGAGCACAGGTACCTATTAAGTGCGAGTGCCGAGTGACAGTGAGGTTGCCCGAGGGGCTGATACTGAGTGACTGTGAGGTATGCTGAGTGATGTTCTGACCGAGGGGCGATCTATGATTCATGTTTTGTCCCGAGGGGCTACTTATGACTTATTTCATTTTACACTAAATTCTTCAGGTATTTTTATTTTTGAAATTGTTGGAAA
>ML361241.1:0-36243 GCA_005239505.1 Nicotiana paniculata
TTGAGAATTTTCTTTCCAAATTAACTCTAAACTTCCCAAAATTCAATTCCAACCACGCCCACGAGTCATAATACCTGAAATGGAGTTGCTCATGGCCTCAAACCACTGAACGACGCGTTAGAGATCAAAACAATCGATCGGATCATTATATTCTCCCCCACTTAAACAGACGTTCGTCCTCGAACGTGCTAAGAACTGCTATGGATTTATCTGAAATCACTGTTTAACACCTCGAGCACCTGCCCGTGCTACCATAACCCAGTTGAGCACNGCTTTCTCATTTTCCACCTGCGCTCCCTGCCAAACCAGCAAACTTTCGCACCTGCGGCGCCAAAGCTGTATCTACGGCCCAAGCCTCGCAGGTGCAGTCACACCAGTTGACAGCAACCTCAGCCTTCTTCAAACTCCAACTTGATCTGTTAATCACCCAAAATACACCCGAGGCCCCCGGGACCCTGTCCAATTACACCAACTTGTTCCAAAACCTAGTGCGGACTTGCTCGAGGACTCAAATCACACCAAACAATGCCAAAATCACGAATCGCTCTAAAATTTAAATTTTAAGAACTTGAAATTCCAAACTTCCACATCAGATGTCGAAACGCATCAAATCACGTCCGATTAACCTCAAATTGCACACAAGTCATATTCTGCATTACAAACCTGCTCCAATTTCCGGAATCGCATTCTGTCCCCGATATCAAAATTTCCACTTCCGGTCAGATTTCTCAAAAACCTTGAAATTTTCTATCTCTAGCCAAATGACTTCAAAATGACCTACGGACATCCGAATTCACTTCTGATCGCGCTCCTAACTCCAGAATCACCATACGGAGCTATTCCCAGGCTCGGAATCCCAAACATACATCAATATCACTGAAATGCGCTTCAAGCCAAACTTAGGAAATTTCTTCAAAAATGCTGACTTCCACAATATATGCTGAAACACTCCTGGGTTATCCAAAGCCCAATCCGGACATACGTCCAAGTCCGAAATCATCATACGAACCTGCAAGAACCTTCAAATCCCGATTAAGAGGTGGTTTACTCAAAATTCCAATCTTAATTGATTCTTCCAACTTAAGGCTTCCGAATTGAGAATTTTCTTTCCAAATTAACTCTAAACTTCCCAAAATTCAATTCCAACCACGCCCACGAGTCATAATACCTGAAATGGAGTTGCTCATGGCCTCAAACCACTGAACGACGCGTTAGAGATCAAAACAATCGATCGGATCATTATATTCTCCCCCACTTAAACAGACGTTCGTCCTCGAACGTGCTAAGAACTGCTATGGATTTATCTGAAATCACTGTTTAACACCTCGAGCACCTGCCCGTGCTACCATAACCCAGTTGAGCACATTAGCTTGATCAAATCTGATTCTCTTTTATCCATACCATAAGCTCAGAATCCAGTTCCAACACTTGAAATTCTCTGCCAGGCCTAGTTCCAATATAAACACCGTATCAACTAACAAACGACATACTAGAACATGACTACATACCTTTGCTGAATCAGCACCATGCACCGATAACTCATCATCTGACCACAGTGACACTCCCTGAACCTTAATAGCTAAAATTCCACGAATCTGATGCTCCCTTGTAGGGAAGAAGGAATTACCATTTCTAAACCTTGTAGTCTACTTCACATGTTAGGTGTTTGATGAAATTACTAAGAGAGTTACACCATGGGTAATCTTCTTAGTTATTAATCAATTTCTGCTATCTCCTTATAGATTGTTATGTCTAGAGGTGTTGGTGTATTGCATAAACTTAAGGAAAAGCTCTTTGAGGTATGTATGGATAACTTTAACCTTTGTAGAATCATCTTGTTCGGTCCGAGCATACGGTATGTGTACCTTGTTTGAAAATATGTGAATCGATTGTTCAAATGTGTTAAGACGTAAGATTCTATTCTCTGATTGTCCTAGTTGATTGCCATACTACCGCGCTATATGAGATTGTGAAAAGTGTTTTGATGTGCCTAACTTATTATGTGCAAAGCTCGTAAATGCACGAGGGTATAGATACGAAAGTATGTGTTAATGAATGAAAGAATGTTAATGTGCCCAAGTGTGGGAATGTATATAATGTCTAAAAAAACCGTGCGTGGTAAGTAATGAAAAAGGGTATTGTGAAATGATGAAAATGAGTTGAAAGATTATGGCAAAACCGTGTACATGAATTACTGCTTGGTGAGAGTCATTGTGCCTTGAGGTCAAATAGCGAATTGTTGATATGAACTTGTGTTCCTTGAAATGAAGAATTCTTGTGATTTAATTGTTTGTGGTTGTTGTTACAAAATATGATTGTCAGGCGGGGTCGAGTTGCGCGCCGCAACACGAAGTAATAAGGTGTGGGTTGTGGTGATAAGGATAGATTAAATTGTCATGCGGGGTCGGGTTGCGCGCTGCAACACGAAGTAATAAGGTGTGGTTTGGGGTGATAAGGGTGGCCGAGGTAATAAGGATGGAATGTGATCATTATCACTATTGAAACTTGTTGATTTTGGTTGTTTCTTTCCACGTGCATTGATTGATTGGTTCTATTATCGTCTCTTATTTGTGTATTGTTTGATTGTACTTGGGATAAAGTTTGTCCATAGATACTAGTACTATTCCACAGTACTAACGTCCCTTTTGCCAGGGGCGCTACATATTTTATATGGATGTAGGTGGGTCCATAGCAGGTAGCTCAGCTCGCCGTTAGTGGTGCCTTCTCCTCATCCTTTTCAGCTGTACGGGTGAGCCCCACTTCCTCTCGGGGCCATGTGTAGTTCATGACATCTTCTTTTGAGTATGTTATGTATTGTAAGGTATAGTCGGGGCCTTGTTTCCGGAAAGTATTATATAACTCCTAGTACTCTTAGAGGCTCCGTAGAAACTATGTGGGAGTATATATATATTTTTTTTTTGGGCAGTGGTCGTACTTGCTCGTAATCGTGATCTGTATTGGGAAGTGTTGTATCTATTATGTATGTTTTGGGAAATCTAGTATAATAATGTAAATGAGAAAAATTGGATTTATTGTGGTAATCACACACTTTTAAGCTTATCTCATTGTTTCACATAAATAATGTATGTTATGAACACGGGGTAATGCGTGGGATAGGTGAGGCAAATCCAGGTCCGCTTGACTGGGGCCACCCGGTTGAGCACCGGTCGTGTCCCTCGATTTTGGGCCGTGACAAAGTTGGTATCTGAGCCTAAAGTTTTAAAAGTGTCCTAGGATGTCTCGGAACCGTGTCTAGTAGAGCCCTTCTTATCGGTGTGTTGTCGACCACATCTATAATTAGGGGGCTACATGGACATTTGGGAATTTCACCCTTCTTTGAAAATCCAATCGTGCGATAGAGTTCAAGTTAGGGAGTTAACTTTCTCTCCAAACCTTACTCTCAAAATGAATAACCGTGATACCACAATCCGCGTGTTTGAAGCCATGAGGAGGGAATGATCCCACCATTGAGTCCGAAGAGACTGCCCAAGGGCTTGTTAGGAGAATGTATTGAGTTGTGGAGGGATTGGTAGAACCTATCGCTAAGAGGGTAGTGCCCTTGTCCCTATTGATGTCCCTGCACCACCAAACCCTATAGTATATCGGTATGTTACCAACGTACTCTTGATTGTATATGTATATCCATATTGAAGAACTTTCATAGGCATGGTATTAATAAATGTTGAGTCACATACCATTGCATGCACCTACTCCTTGAACGAGATCTAATATTTCTTGAATCCACTCTACTACAAATTTTCTTATATGAAATCCCTTATGACATCGAGCTCTATAATCATGTCCTTGAATTGAGTTGTAGCTATAGATTTACCATTTCCAACACGACTTTCTAAACTCTAACAAGGGACTATACTCGAAGAATTTCTCATCGAATGAAGGGATGAACCATTATCGTATTTTCGCACAAAATAAAAAGATATCTTTTCTTGACCCTTTTTCTTCGAGTTTCTGCTTCGATCTGAATATTGATATAGGTGAATATCTTGCTTTGTTTCATCATCATCTATAGTATGTTAGTACCCTCGGTCTATCTTTGTTGAGGCTTTAATTTTGGCCTAGTGGTCCGAATCGGCTAAATTTTTATTTGCTTGGCGAGAATCTCCCTCTTCTCCGACAGGTTATTTTCTGAATTTGGTCTGCTCAATTACTTTTAAACATTATTAAATATCCATCGAAGCTAGGGTCCGTCGAGCCTCCATGTAGCTGGATCGTGCTACTTGTTCTTGTTGCTCATCTTATTCTTGAAGGTTGTTCTTCTTTTGGTTATAAGGAAGACGAGCATTTTTGCTCCTCCTTTGGATTGCATAATACATGTTTAAGTGTCGTTATACGTTAAAACCTCCATGTTTCTACGAATCCAACTGATTTTTATGTTTGTAGTGGCCCCTCTAGCCGTGAAACTATTGAGTTTACTCTTAAAACCTCAAGTTCCCTTTTTGTTAGTTCATCTGACGTACCAAGCTTTCCCCTAGTTGATGACCCATTTCTCGGTTCCAATTTCGAGGGCTGAAGAAAGAGCATGATTGTGTCCTGATATCTAGAAATACAATTCCTTTTATTAATAGTAATCCACTCAAATTCTTCACCAATTCTGCTGAATCTAGAAAATGGGATAGATGTAACAATACCCCTAGTAACACATTCATATGTCAAGCCTTTCTCTCGGCCAAGTATTATAGCGTCTCCCAATTTTGTTGGTAATAACTAGTTGTGTAGAAGTGTGTTGCAGTGCTTCGTTGTCAAGTAGAGTTGCTAAACATAATTGGATTTTAAAAATTCTGGAGCTATGCATAATGTGACTATATGCGAAGATCTTCTTTCAGAAAAAAATTAGCTTCGGGTAATCCCGTATATTATCACCTTTCCTAGTGGTCGCAATGTAAAGGTCACTTCCATAAGCTCTCTCATTTTTCTTTTCATTTGTCTTGCATCATGTGTTGTTTTACCTGTAATCTTCAATGCGATATTATCTCAATTTCTCAACTAGTTATCCAACTATATGATCTGATTTAATTAACCTCATTTTATGTACTCTACAAGCGCCCTGAGAGTGGGCAAGTTTCCCCTTTACTACAGACTCCTAATGTCCTCAACTCTATTTAAGCTTGTTGATTCCAAGTGGTGCTCTTAGTTGTGCTGCCTTAATATCTATTTTCATATGGTAACTCTCCTTGTGAATCTAATTTTATTACTTATGGCATCGAGGGTCGGGGTATGTTTCTTTTGTTATGATAAAAAGATACTGCTCACACTCCTTGTGAGAGTTTCTCCTAAACAATCATCTACCTGCTCTGCTTGTCCATGTGACTAGGTAACTTGGGTTTCTCTTCTCTGATAAGTGCATCAAGACTTCTCACCCTTTCATAATTATTCATATTGTCACTTCGAGGGCTTATTCTACACTAGCTCGTAATGATTGTAAGTACTTTCTCGCCATTGTTGACGATTTTCTAGGGCTACGACGGCTTGTCTCATGGGTTCCTAAAGTAATGATTTTCCTTAAAATCTCAAGCTTAAATTGCCATGATTTCAAACCAAAGTGTGTCCCCTTTTCAAAAGTCTTAAATCGGTCGAATTTGATGAGGTTATGTGGCTTTCTGCTCACTCGGCTTCTAGGAGTATTGACAATGTCATTATCATGTATGGGGAATTTTGCTACCTCTGGTATTCTACCGCCTTAGGAAGGGGTAGATTGTTCGAATTATGATAATCACATAAGTAAATGACTTATTTTCCATCTTCATGCGTTTGTGGCATAGAGTCCTTGTGTCGCTTATTGCTAGGAGGGGAATCAAATTCCACGTATTTCATTTGCGGCCTCAATCACACCCATGTTTCAAGAGTCTTACCAATTGAGCTCAACTACTTACCTTACACTCAGAGACACAATTGGTGGATCCTACTTGATCAGTTCTTTAAAAATCTCAAGTCCGCATACATGGTATCCACCTTATCTAAGAATACTAGTTACCACTATGCTTAACTTATCTGATAATTGATGTAGTCACCTGGATTAAACCATGACGGCATCATTAATATAGATCCTCGTGTCTCTTAGCATATAACCTCATGAAATACTCTGCTCAGCACATTATGGATTCCTGAATAATTCCAGCCCAATCTTGAACTTCGTTGCTCCTCACTTTATTTGGCCTATTTGGTATTGAAGGTTCAAATGTGTCAAAGTCACCATGTGATCTCATATATTCAGTAGGTAATTTTATGGTCAATTTATGATGGCACCTCTTAGAGTAATCATGAAAGTCACCACGGGTTTAGTTGGGTGTTCGCATAGAGATTTAGAATTCAAGAGGGTAAACCGGTTATTCTCAAAATTTTCCCTGAGGATGTTATGTGAATTGATAATGAAGGGTACATAAGAGCATTTTCCATTAGGTCGCACTAGGAGTATGATGTTTCCCTGTGGTTGTTTCTCATGTATTTGTGTTTTCATATGTCTATGTCTCAGAAGGTAGTTGGAAGATCCTGTGTGTATCATTTGGTGTAGATTATTGAAGGTGAAGTTAATGGTTAATTATCTTATGTGAGGTATCTAGTTGTCATCCTTGTTAGATAAGTTTATAGGTTGGTATTTGCTTCCGTGAAAGAGTTATGGCAAATCTTGTAAGTCGAGGAGGCCACCTTGAAGGCCGAAAGTGTCGTGGAAGGAAAATGTTTTCGCTTGGTTGTATATCAATTATTTTTTACTTGAAAGGTACCTTATAGGTGTTATGATCTGAAAATGTGTTGTCCATGTTCAGGTGTCATTATGATAATGTAGTTCTTGTGATGCTGAGAATTAGTGTTATGGGTATATACATTGTGATGCTTTGTCGAGTTATTGATGAGTTTTTTGGATGGTTTTGGGTGATTCTTTGACAGGTGGATAGGCCTAGTTACAAAGGAGATGCTGCCAAAATTTCTGAAAAATTTGGGAGTTAGTCAAAATTTAGGGACTTTAGGTAGGATAGAAAAGGGATACGTTATGTTAGGTGTTTGGGTCAGGCTCTACCTCTCATTCGTGGACGAATAATCCTAAGTGGGGGAGAATGTAAGACCCCAGAAAATTTTGCTAAGCAATATAGGATTCAGGGTGCCAGGTAGACAAATTATAATATTTTATGTGATTTAGATATGAGGTAAATGAATTGGATGTGGTGAATAAGTGTATGAGTCATATAATAAGTGATGCGAGGTCCAAAGGGAAGCCTAAGGCTAGGACAAATGGGAAAATTTCATAACAGGCTAAAATTCCAAAGGTATTTGCACTAGTCCACACTTTGAACGAGCATATCTAAATATATATATATATAAGGTATTATGTGATGAGTAACCTATAAAATGAAAGGTCTTTGAGTCTAGTTTCCAACTCTTCAAATCGTTCATCATTTAGACATTCCTATGCAAAGTTATGATCAAATTACCAAAGGCTGGAAAAATGTGATCCTGTGTCAAATCTACGATCGCATTTCATGTCGCATGTTGACTCTGCGATCGCAGATTGGGTCAGTGTAGCCCAATTTTGAGCACCTATTTCGCGATGCATTCTGCGACCAGCATTCTTGTTTTGCGGTCCATTCTGCGATCGCAGACCCTGTTTCAGAGACTTATTTTTCCTATTTTTATAACCCGAACCCATTTTCATAAATAGGTTTAGGGGCTTCATTTGGGTTCAGGTTCTACTGATTTTAGAGAGAGATGAGAGCATATAGATAGATAAAGAAGGGTCATAACTTCATAATCATCCAAATCTTTCTCAAGTCTTCAAGAATCAAGGAAGATAACCATAGATTGTCCTTCATCCGGGTAAGTCCTACTTCCAAAATTTCATGCAAGAGGTTATGGGTTTAAATATGTGGTGGGGGTTAGAAATAGGCCATGCATATGGGACTAAGTTGTATTATGTGATGTTAAAGAATTAATTTGGGTAGTTCATGTTAAAATTGGTTGAGGGAAGAAGGAATTACCATTTCTAAACCTTGTAGTCTACTTCACATGTTAGGTGTTTGATGAAATTCCTAAGGGAGTTACACCATGGGTAATCTTCCTAATTCTTAATCAATTTCCGCTATATCCTTATAGATTGTTATGGCTAGAGGTGTTGATGTATTGTATAAACCTAAGTAAAAGCTCTTTGAGGTATGTATGGCTAACTTTAACCTTCTTAGAATCCTCTTGTTGGGTCCGAGCATATGGTATGTGTACCTTGTTTGAAAATATGTGAATTGATTGTTCAAATGTGTTGAGACGTAAGATTCTATTCTCCGATTGTCCTAGTTGATTGCCATACTACCGTGTTATATGATATTGTGAAAAGTGTTTTGATGTGATTATCTTATTATGTGCAAAGCTCGTAAAGGCTCGAGGGTATCGATATGAAAGTATGTGTTAATGAATGAAAGAATGTTAATGTGCCCAAGTGTGGGAATGTATATAATGGCTAAAAAAATCGTGTGTGGTAAGTAATGAAAAAGGGTATTGTGAAATGATGAAAATGAATTAAACGATTATGGCAACACCGTGTACATGAATTACTGCTTGGTGAGATTCATTGTGCCTTGAGCTCAAATAGTGAATTTTTTATATGAACTTGTGTTCCTTGAAATGAAGAATTCTTGTGATTTAATTGTTTGTGGTTGTTGTTATGAAATATGATTGTCAGGCGAGGTCGGGTTGCACGCCGCAACATGAATTAATAAGGTGTGGGTTGTGGTGATAAGGATGGATTAAATTGTCATGCAGGGTCGGGTTGCGCGCCGCAACACGAAGTAATAAGGTGTGGGTTGGGGTAATAAGGTTGGCCGAGGTAATCAGGGTGGCCGAGGTAATAAGGATGGAATGTGATCATTATCACTATTGAAATGAAAATCTATGAAACTCTTGAATATGGTGATGATGAAAGGGGAAAAGGAGAGATTGTGAAACTTGTTGATTTTGGTTGTTTTTTTTTCACGTGCATTGATTGATTGGTTCTATTACTGTCTCTTATTTGGGTATTGTTTGATTGTACTTGGGTAAAGTTTGTTCATACATACTAGTACTATTCCACAGTACTAACGTCCATTTTGCCGGGGGCGCTACATCTTTTATATGGATGTAGGTGGGTCCATATCAGGTAGCTCAGCTCGCCGTTAGTGGTGCCTTCTCCTCATCTTTTTCAGCTGTACAGGTGAGCCCCACTTCCTCTCGGGGCCATGTGTAGTTCATGCCATCTCCTTTTGAGTATGTTATGTATTGTAAAGTATAGTCGGGGCCTTGTTGCCGGCAAGTATTGTATACTCCTAGTACTCTTAGAGGCTCCATAGACACTATGTGGGTGTATATATATATTTTGGGCAGTGGTCGTATTTGCTCGTAATCGTGGTCCGTATTGGGAAGTGTTGTATCTATTATGTATGTTTTGGGAAATCTAGTATAATAATGTAAAATGAGAAAAATTGGATTTATTGTGGTAATCACACACTTTTAATCTTATCTCATTATTTCACATAAATAATGTATGTTATGAACACGGGGTAACGCGTGGGATAGGTGAGGCAAATCAAGGTCCACTTGACTGGGGCCACCCGGTTGAGCGCCGGTCGTGTCCCTCGATTTTGGGGTATGACAAACTTGGTATCAGAGCCTAAGGTTTTAAAAGTGTCCTAGGATGTCTCAGAGCCGTGTCTAGTAGAGCCCTTCTTATCGGTGTGTTGTCGACCACATATATAATTAGGGGGCTACATGGACATTTAGGAATTTCACCCTTCTTTGATACTCCAATCATGCGATAGAGTTCAAGTTAGGGAGTTAGCTTTCTCTCCAAACCTTACTCTCAAAATGAGTAATCGTGATACCACTTTGACGACCCAAAGGGGTCATCACCTATTTTATTACCCATTTCGTACTTTTGAGGCCTTGAAAACCTTATTTGTAGTTGCCTCGATTTGTGTGCGCATTCCGAGCGCGTAGCCGGACAACTTAAATATAAAATTCTATGAAAAATGCTAAGATTTGATATTAACATGAATAAATTTGACTTCGGTCAACATTTTGGGTAAATGGACCTGGACCCGTGATTTGACGGTCCCGGAGGGTCCGTAGGAAAATATGGGACTTGTGCGTATGCCCGGAATCAAATTCTCAGGTCCCAAGCCCGAGGAATGAATTTTTGAGTAAAATTGTTTTCTGAAAATATTTAAGGAAAATGAAAATGAAATCTGATTATAAAGTGATGGTATCGGGCCCGTATTTTAGTTCCGGCGGCCGGTACAGGTCCTATTTATGGTTTAAGAACTTTCTGTAAAGTTTGGTTGTAATAGGATGTCGTTTGACGTGTTTCGGACTAAAAATGGAAAATTTGATGTTTTATGAAATTTGATAGAATTCATGGATTTTGAGGTTTAATTCGATGTATATGATGTTATTTTGGCGATTTGATCTCACGGATAAGTTCATAGGATGTTTTTGAGGTAGTGTGTGTATTTGGTTTGGAGCCCCGAGGGCTCGGGTGAGTTTTGGATAGGCCACGGATTGCATTTTTGAACTTGGAAATCTGCTGGTGTGACTGATCTGCAGGCTTCGCATTTGCGAAGCCAGCATCGCAAATGCGAACTCGCAAATGCGAGCTACTCATCGCAAATGCGAAGGTTGGTCTGGGCAAGCCTGATCGCAAATGCGACCAAGAGGTTCGCAAATGCGAAGATTAATCTGGGCAGGCCTGATCGCAAATGCGACCAAGAGGTTCGCAAATGCGAAGGTTAACCTGGGCAGGCCTGATCGCAAATGAGATCAAGAAGTTCGCAAATGCGAAGGCTGGGAATGTCTGAAGGGTTCGCATTGTGAACCCCTGTTCGCAATTCCCATGCCAACCAGTAGCCTGCACAGTACAATACCCGAATTTTGACTTCATATTTCATATTTTCTCAAACTCAAACACTCTTAGGCGACTTTTCCAAGAACAAGACTCTTCCAAATCAGTTGTAAGTTGGTTTTTACTCATTTATTTCAATCATTAACATCATTTAACATGTTTCCAACTTAAAAATCAGGGTTTCATGGGTGAAATTGGGTGTTTTAGGTAGAACTTGGGTTTTTCAAAAATTGGGATTTGAGTGGGTGATTGACCTCCGATTTGAGAGGTTCTTATATGGCTAGACTCATGAGAGTACGAGGGTTCTGAAAATGTAAAATTTACCCGACTCCGAGATGCTGGCCTGAGGGGCGTTTTGGTTATTTCACCTAATTTCACGTCGTAACCTCAAGTTTAATAGTAGAATCAGTGCATGAGTTGTTATTTACAGTAGGAAATTTATTTGAATAGAGTTGGGCCATTTGGAGTCGGATACTCGTGGCAAACGTGTGGTTTCGGTTTGATTTTTATACTTCGGATCTGAAGTAAGTGTTTGGTCTAACCTTAGCTTGAGGGAATAGGATTTGAGTATAATTTGCTACTTGCTAATTGTCAAATACGATGTATAGGCATGGTGACGAGTATCTATACATTGGTGTCTAGCATGACCGGTAGTCCTTATATTGTGAATATTCTGATTTTGTGGTAATTTCCCTGCTTAATTGAATTTCTATATGTTGTGAAGAATATGTGAAGGGAATTGTAATCTTTAAACTCTATTGGAGCATTGGCTCAGATTGTAATACGTATGATGAAGATATATGAGATAATTGTATCCTTTGGAGCATTGGCTCAGATTGCAATACGAATGATGAAGATATATGAGATAATTGTATCCTTTGGAGCATTGGCTCAGATTGTAATACGAATGATGAAGGTATATGAGATAATTGTATCCTTTGGAGCATTGTCTCAAGTAATAGAGTAAATTATGAAATGAAGTGAAAGAAAGAGAAAGAGCTACTAAAATATACCCTTGACGGGTCATTGTTGTTATTGATATTGTCTCCCTTATTGGGATGTTGAGATTACTGTTATTGTTCCCTTGCCGAGATTTAATTGTTTAATTGATGTTCCCGTGCCAGGATTTAATTGTTTAATTGATGTTCCCTTTCCGGGATTTAATTGTTTAATTGATGTTCCCTTGCCGGGATTTCTATTTTATTCTGCTTACTCCCTTGCCCTTGTTTGTGATTGTTGTTTGGGTGAGGAACAGTGTTAAAGCACAAAGGTTGATATCGTGCACTGTTTGATATTGTGAGAAAGAGTGTTAAAGCACGAAGGGTGATGTTGTGCACTATTTGATATTGTGAGGAAGAGTGTTAAAGCACGAAGGGTGATGTCGTGCATTGTTTGATATTGTTCCCTTGCCGGGGTTATTATTTCTATTATGTTTACTCCCTTGCCCTTGTTTGTGATTTCTGTTTGGGTGAGGATGAGTGCTAAATCACGAAGGGTGATGTCGTGCATTGTTTGACATTGTGAGGAAAGAGTGTAAAGCACGAAGGGTGATGTCGTGCCGTACGATGTAACATTCTGTACCGATATTCATTGATTATAATGTGAGGAAAGAGAGTAAAAACACAAAGGGTGATGTCATGCCATGATTTACATTGTTTACATTATACATTGCATAGTGAGGACGAGAGTAAAAGCACGAGGGGTGATGCCGTGCAAGTTTGTGATTTCTTGTCCTTATTGATATGCTGGATTTGTTGTTCTTTTCCTTATTGAGATTTCTTATATGAAACCGTTATCTCCCCACAGCATGTTCCCCTTCCTTTATTAATTGTTTTCTCCCTATATTTCTTATCCGTTGTATATATGTATATCTATTTATTTGAACTGCACAGGTTTATTTGGTAGTCTGGTTCTAGCCTCGTCACTACTTCGCCGAGGTTAGGCTAGGCACTTACCAGTACATGGGGTCAGTTGTACTGATGCTACACCTGCACTTCTTTATGTTGTGCAGATTACGCAGCCGGACCCGGAGGACATCATTAGTGGGAGTGTCTTCCAGCTTATCCTAGAGGCTTCAAGGTATACCCGCTGGTGTTCATGGGCCTTGGCGTCTCTTCCATCCCTTTGATTTCACTTTTGTCTTGTTTTTCTTCCTCTAGTTTCAGAGACAGCTATGTATTCTCTTTTCCAACTTGTATTTAGCACTTTTGTAGACAGTTCGTGAGTTTGTGACTCCAGGTTTTGGGAAAGTTTACGCGTTGTTGTATCATGTTCTCCTTATTTAGCTTGAGACCGTACTTATTTCCGTTATTAAACCGTGAACCGTTTAATTTATCCTATTAAATTGATGTTAATATGCTAGTTTATCTAAACAAGTTAGCTTGTCTAGCAGGTTCAACGTTAGACGCCATCACGGCCCGATGGTGGGAGTTCGGGGCGTGACAACCACAATCCGCGTGTTTGAAGCCATGAGGAGGGAATGATCCCACCATTGAGTCTGAAGAGACTGCCCAAGGGCTTGTTAGGAAAATGTATTGAGTTGTGGAGGGATTGGTAGAACCTATCGCTAAGAGGGGAGTGCCCTTGTCCCTATTGATGTCCCTGCACCACCAAACCCTATAGTATATCGGTATGGTACCAACGTATTATTGATTGTATATGTACATCCATATTGAAGAACTTTCATAGGCATGGTCTTAATAAATGTTGAGTCACAGACCATTGCATGCACCTACTCCTTGAACGAGATCTAATATTTCTTGAATCCACTCTACCGCAAATTTTCTTATATGCAATCTCTTATGACATCGAGCTCTATAATCATGTCCTTGAATTGAGTTGTAGCTATAGCATTACTATTTCCAACATGCCTTTGTAAACTATAACAAGGGGCTATACCCGAGAAATTTCTCATCGAATGAAGGGATGAACTATTATCGTATTTTCGCACAAAATAAAAAGATATCTTTTCTTAACCTTTTTTCTTCGGGTTTCAGCTTCGATTTGAATATTGATATAGGTGAAGATCTTTCTTTGTTTCATCATCATCTCTAGTATGCTAGTGCCCTCGTTCTATCTTTGTTGAGGCTTCCATTTTGGCCTAGTGGTCGGATTCGGCGAAATTTTTATTTGCTTGGCGAGAATCTCCCTCTTCTCCGACAGGTTATTTTCTGAATTTGGTCTGCTCAATTACTTTTAAACATTATTAAATCTCCATCGAAGCTAGGGTCCGTCGAGCCTCCATGTAGCTGGATCGTGCTACTTATTCTTGTTGCTCATCTTATTCTTGAAGGTTGTTCTTCTTTTGGTTATAAGGAAGACGAGCATTTTTGCTCCTCCTTTGGATTGCATAATACTTGTTTAAGTGTCGTTATATGTTAAAACCTCCATGTTTCTACGAATCCAACTGATTTTGATCTTTGTAGTGGCCCCCTAGCCGTGAAACTATTGAGTTTACTCCTAAAACCTCAAGTTCCCTTTTTGTTAGTTCATCTGACATACCCATCTTTCCCCAAGTTGATGACCCATTTCTTGGTTCCAATTTCGAGGGCTGAAGAAAGAGAATGATTGTGTCCTGGTATCTAGAAATACAATTCCCTTTATTAATAGTAATCCACCCAAATTATTCACCAATACTGCTAAATCTAGAAAATGGGATAGATGTAACAATACCCCTAGTAACACATTCATATGTCAAGCCTTTCTCTCGGCCAAGTATTATAGCGTCTCCCAATTTTGTTGGTAATAACTAGTTGTGTATAAGTGTGTTTATGTGCTTCGTTGTGAAGTAGAGTTGCTAAACATAATTGGATTTTAAAAAATCTGGAGCTATGCATAATGTGACTATATGCGGAGATCTTCATTCAGAAAAAAATTAGCTTCGGGTAATCCCTTATATTATCACTTTTCCTAGTGGTCACAATGTAAAGGTTACTTCTATAAGCTCTTTCATTTTTCTTTTCATTTGTCTTGCATCATGTGTTGTTTTACCCGTAATCTTCAATGCGATATTATCTCAATTTCTCAACTAGTTATCCAACTATATGATCTGATTTAATTAACCTCACTTTATGTACTCTACAAGCGCCCTGAGAGTGGGCAAATTTCCCCTTTACTACAGACTCCTAATGTCCTCAACTCTATTTAAGCTTGTTGATTCCAAGTGGTGCTCTTAGTTGTTCTGCCTTAATATCTATTTTCATATGGTAACTCTCCTTGTGAATCTAATTTTATTCCTTATGGCATCGAGGGTCGGGGTATGTTTCTTTTGTTATGATAAAAAGATATTGCTCGCACTCCTTGTGAGAGTTTCTCCTAAACAATCATCTACCTGCTCTGCTTGTCCATGTGACTAGGTAACTTGGGTTTCTCTTCTCTGATAAGTGCATCAAGACTTCTCACCCTTTCATAATTATTCATATTGTCACTTCGAGGCCTTATTCTACACTAGCTCGTAATGATTGTAAGTACTTTCTCGCCATTGTTGACGATTTTCTAGGGCTACGACGGCTTGTCTCATGGGTTCCAAAATTAATGATTTTCCTTAAAATCTCAAGCTTAAATTTCCATGATTTCAAACCAAAGTGTGTCCCCTTTTCAAAAGTCTTAAATCGGTCGAATTTGATGAGGTTATGTGGCTTTTTGCTCACTCGGCTTCTAGGAGTATTGACAACGTCATTTGCTACCTCTGGCATTCCACCGCCTTAGGAAGGGGTAGATTGTTCGAATTAAGATAATCCCATAAGTAGATGACTTATTTTCCATCTTGATGCGCTTTTGTCATAGAGTCCTTGGGTCGTTTATTGCTAGGAGTGCAATCAAATTCCACGTATTTCATTTGCGGCCTCAATCACACCCATGTTGCAAGAGTCTTACCATTTGAGATCAACTACTTACCTTACACTTAGAGACACAATTGGTGTATCCTACTTCATCAGTTCTTTAAAAATCTCAAGTTCACATACATGGTATCTACCTTATCTAAGAATACTAGTTACCATTATGCTTAACTTACCTGATAATTGATGTAGTCACCTGGATTAAACCATGAAGGAATCGTTAATATAGATCCTAGTGTCTCTTAGCATATAACCTCATGAAATACCCTGCTCAGCACATTAATGGATTCCTGAATAATTCCAGCCCAATCTTGAACTTCGTTGCTCCTCACTGTATTTGGCCTATTTGGTATTGATGGTTCAAATGTGTCAAAGTCACCATGTGATTTCATATATTCAGTAGGTAATTTTATGGTCAATTTATGATGGCACATCTTAGATTAATCATGAAGGTCACCACGGGTTTAGTTGGGTGTTCACATAGAGATTTAGAATTCAAGAGGGTAAACCAGTTATTCTCAAAATTTTCCCTGAGGATGTTATGTGAATTGATAATCAAGGGTACATAAGAGCATTTTCCATTAGGTCGCACTAGGAGTATGATGTTTCCCCGTAGTTGTTTCTCATGTATTTGTGTTTTCATATGTCTATGTCTAATAAGGTAGTTGGAAGATCCTGTGTGTATCATTTTGGTGTAGATTATTGAAGGTGAAGTTAATGGGTAATTAGCTTATGCGAGATATCTAGTTGTCATCTTTGTTAGATAAGTATATAGGTTGGGATTTGCTTCCGTGAAAGAGTTATTGCAAATCTTGTAAGTCGAGGAGGCCACCTTGAAGGCCGAAAGTGTCGTGGAAGGAAAATGTTTTCGCTTGGTTGTATATCAATTAGTTTTGACTTGAAAGGTTTCTTATAGGTGTTATGATCTGAAAATGTGCAGTCCATGTTCAGGTGTCATTATGATAATGTAGTTCTTGTGATGCTGAGAATTAGTGTTATGGGTATATACATTGTGATGCTTTGTCGAATTATTAATGAGTTTTTAGGATGGTTTTGGGTGATTCTTTGACAGGTGGATAGGCCTAGTTACAAAGGAGATGCTGCCAAAATTTCTAAAAAATTTGGGAGTTAGTCAAAATTTAGGGACTTTAGGTAGGATAGAAAAGGGATATGTTATGTTAGGTGTTTGGGTCAGGCTCTACCTCTCATTCCTGGACGAATGACCCTAAGTGGGGGTGAATGTAAGACCCCAGAAAATTTTGCTAAGCAATATAGGATTCAGGGTGCCAGGTAGATAAATTTTAATATTTTATGTGCTTTAGATATGAGGTAAATGAATTGTATGTGGTGAATAAGTGTATGAGTCATATAATAAGTGATTCAAGGTCCAAGGGGAAGCCTAAGGCTAAGACAAATGGGTAAATTTCATAATAGGCTAAAACTCCAAAGGTATTTGCACTAGTCTACATTTTGAACTAGAATATCTAAATATATATAAGGTATTATGTGATTAATAACCTATCAAATGAAATCTCTTTGAGTCTAGTTTCCAACGGTTCAAACCGTTCGTCATTTGGAAATTCCTACGCAAAGTTATGATCAAATTACCAAAGGCTGGAAAAATGCCATCCTGTGTCAAATCTGCGATCGCATTTCATGTCGCATGTTGACTCTGCGATATCAAAATTTCCACTTCCGGTCGGATTTCTCAAAAAGCTTCAAATTTTTTATCTTTAGCCAAATGACTTCAAAATGACCTACGAACATCCGAATTCACTTTCGATCGTGCTCCCAACTCCAGAATCACCATACGGAGCTATTCTGAGGCTTGGAATCCCAAACGGACATCAATATCACTGAAATGCGCTTCAAGCCAAACTTAGGAAATTTCTTCAAAAATGCTGACTTCCACAATATATGCTGAAACACTCCTGGGTTATCCAAAGCCCGATCCGGATATACGCTCAAGTCCGAAATCATCATACGAACCTGCAGGAACCTTCAAATCCCTATTCGGAGGTCGTTTACTCAAAATTCCAATCTTAGTTGATTCTTCCAACTTAAGGCTTCCGAATTGAGAATTTTCTTTCCAAATTAACTCTAAACTTCCCAAAATTCAATTCCCACCATGCCCACGGGTCATAATACCTGAAACGAAGTTGTGCACAGCCTCAAATCGCTGAACAACGCGCTAGAGCTCAAAATGACTGGTCGGGTCATTACATTATATGTACCTGCGCACCTTCAAGTAAATCAACAAATCCCTGTAATAAGGGAGATGATGTCGAGCCTCAACCTCGCGTGCGTTACCTCGCCTATCAACCCGCCTCCAAGCTAAGGGAGAAATAGTGAAGTTGGTGCATCCAGAGCGATCGGTGGTAGAGGTGGGTTGAACTGCATGAACCGCTCCCAGGACCAAACCTAATATAGATTGTGGACGTAAAATTTAAGGTATTTGTTTTACTATGTATGTTATAATCATGAAAAGAATTGACTGTGTTTTCACCTGCAGCAGCGGTAAAAACCCGGCACGTCTCTCTGGTTGCCCATGTACCCCCGAGATATTTGCCTATACAGGTAACCTAGAACAGTTGCACCCCAGTTGTAACTAGATAAATCATCTAGCCGCTCCACATGATGTAGAAATATCAAGCTGACTAGGTTTCCCGAAGTGTTCGGAAATAGTATACCACCAAACATCAGCAGCAACAACAGTCTTGTGTGTCGGTCGATATCCTCTGGCGGTGAATCATCTGTAATCTCCGCGTCCATTGCCACCATATGCTACCGAACGAGCGTCAGCTGCAATCGACTGGCCCCACTCAATGTAGTCGGCTCTACTGGCTAGAAATTGTTGAACCACGACAACATATGAAGGTAATCCACACCACTATAATCTGTAAGAGCATGCGGGTAAGCTACATGTATACCATCAACATGCAGCCCAAAAAGACCCTCCACGTCCTCAAGCGTGATGATAGCCTTGACAATGGGTAGATAAAATGTGTGTGTCTCCGGTCGCCACCGCTTTATCATAGTTGTGATCAATGCCCAGTCGAACTGCAACCGGCCAAAATTTATGATCATGTAGAAACCTATATCCTGAAGGCGTCTAACTATATGGAGATGCAGTGGGTGGTCCCTAATGAACTTCGACATATTGTATATACGTCTGGGGCGGAATGTCTGGGATAGACAATGCTCATCCTAGATGTTTGAAGACCTATGGTTGCCCTGTAGCAATAGTAGCTCTCGAGATGCAGTTCAGGGATGCACAGGTGGAACCTCCATGACGATGTCTGTAAATTGAACAATATTAATTAAAGTATTTTTCTGTTTAATATTTTAACATTTTTAAGTATATTGCAATATCTTGTATATTAATATTTAATCGATATTTTTTCTATGTTATAAATTAGGTTGATACATTTCCATATTATTATTTTATATGTTAGTTTATCACATTATTTTATATGTTAGTTTATTATTTTACAAGTTTGTTTCTTACTCATCTATTTTTGGGTATAATAGAATTAAATAATTAATTTTCATAACTATATATGATATAATTAATAAGTATTCATATAAAAATACTCAGTTTGAATAAATTTTTATATTGTTGTTTTTTGTGTTATTTTATTACATTTGTCGACTATAATTTGAGTGGGTTTGTATTTGAACTATCATCTTTTTTTCAGATATTTTTGGGGTTAACAGATAATTAAATGATTAATTTCAATAACTACAAAGATAATTTAGTAATTATTCATATAACAAATACTTAAGTTGATAAATTTTCTATATTAATATTTCATATGTTAGTTTCCAATATTTTTCTACTAAAGTAACACTACTCTAAAAATATGGGAAGGAATGAAGTTCGGTTCAGTAAAGTTTTCAAGAGTCACTCTCACTTCTCTCTAAAATAAACATACTATACCATACCACCCAAATTTCCACTGAACCACTAGATGCCCCAACACAGCAACCAAGTCACTACCCCTCCTAAACCACCGGACATAAATCCTCAATTAACGCTCATGGATACTGAATCATCCTCCTTCAAGGAGAAATTATTGACCAACGAACAAGAAAAAAATATTTCTATAGTTTCACCTCAACCACACCAAATACTGATGGAAATTAATTCTACTTCTGACAACGATGCTACCCAACAAGAACCACAATAAGGTCATAACTACTTTGTGCGCATTACTATGGAGGACAAACAAAAGGATATACTTCCCCTGGAGACACTTCCTCATTATTAAATTGTAAGGGAAAAGAATTTTGTACGATGTATTAAAGAAAAAATTAGTGGAAATTTGGAAACCAACTGAATCTTTTCCATTAATCGATCTAGGGGAAAACTATTACATTGTACATTTTAACAAGGAGAAAAACATGATAAACAACATTCAAAAGGGTATGTGGTTCATATATGGACAGTTTCTATACGTTCAACGCTGGGTTCCTAACTTGTTGCATCTCAAGCAACGCAATCATTCACATCAATCTGGATTCGGCTTCCACAACTCCCCATAGAATTTTATGATGGGAAAATTCTACAAAAACATGGTAGCACAATAGTAAGACTATTAAAAATTGATGTCTGCACATCAGCAACACTCTGTGGTCGATATGCTCGTCTATGTGTGGAACTTCCATTAAATAAGCCGGTGATACCTTTCATCTTCATTGGATCACACAAGAAACATATACACTATGAAGGTGAGAACCTACTGTACAAAAATTGTGGACACTTAGGTCACTCGATAAAATAGTGCACCCAGGCAAAAATTAATGAGAATACAAGAGAAATCAAATCTGGGACCCGAAACACAAACCAATTGCAAAAAGATCAAGAAGAAATATGGAAAACTGTCTCATCCAACAAGGGGATAAAGAAAGACTCCACCAAAACATCTTCAAACTCATGGATAACTCGCAGCTATCAGGTATTACCGTCAATATTTTTTAGGCGAAATCGAGTAAGTTTCTAACTACTCAAAAATTTGCATACAAAAACAAACAAACTTCAAAAGCTTCAGTACCTCTTTATAATTTAGATCATAATGATCTCAACATTAAAACCAAAAATCATTTTTTGCCTCTTGAAGAAGTAGACACTACTTTGGACAAAAAAACTAACTACCATAATATTTTAATGACTAATAATAAAAAAAAATTACTAAAGAAATCTCTATGGCCCCACTACCCATTCATAACTTAGACCCCATCACGCCATCAGACGATCCCACCACCCATAACCACATATCCCCTCACATGCAGAACAATAATACCCCATAATTAACAAGATCCCCCTAACAAAGATTCTATTAAATCAACACACTTCGACCAAAATACGGATAAGCAAAATATTTTCAATAATAACAATTTGCATGCGCCAACTGACAAGGAACATTTTCCATGTTATAAGACAACCAATGAACAAATGTCAAATTCAATTCCCCACGTAACAACAACCCAATCCCCTCCACTGCCAAGTTATAATACAAATACGTTATCCCAGTCGAATTACATGCAGAACCAAATTCCAATCATTGAAAACCTAGATAGCAATTCCCTCGCTCCAAAAAGTGATCAACTATCAGATATAAATTTATACACGACTAGAAAGAATGCCAAGAATTCCAATATATGTGAGAAGGCGTTATCGTCTAATACAACTACAAAGAGTCAATCAAACACAAAATGTGGCAAACAATGCATTCCCATCATCACAAACTCTGAACCAACGAAGAATTCTCGTTCAACCTCCATTACCATAAAATCACCAACCACTATCGTAGGTGGAGATGGAGCTAATGGGGCATGCAATCTCGTTAAATATCATGTTGGAGGGAAGGGAAACCATAATAGTTCTAAAAAACACACACTACCTAGCTCAATTCATCTCGGAGGGGGTTCGATTAGCAATGAACAACTATATCAACCAAGTGTGGATAAACAATTTCCTAACTCCAATTGCTCCAAACTTGACAGCCAACCTCACTTACACCATGAGGGGGGAATGGAATCTTCCTCCACACTTTGTACCAATCTAGAATTCAACTCCTATGATGGATCTTCCCTTCTTCACACCGGATTTTGTAACAAACATCAATCCAATCTTTACCCCCTTGAAATGCTCATGTAGACCATGCTCAAACCTCAAATTCTCACAACACATAGAACATGCACTTCTCACAACCTCCACTGAACCAAAATCCAAACCATATGGAACACGCAATGGAGGAAGAGGCAGACCCCGTAAACTTAATACCACAAAACCTAGTCGAGGATTCAAACCTCGACAAAGTAAAAGTCTTTCTATTTACGGAGATGCAAGAGCAGAAGCAGATTCTCTACTGTCCAATGGCACTTTACAAGTGAACAATGGACATATTGCCCTCAGCGGATCCATCACTGGGACACCATGCAATGATATTGTTACCCTTTCAGAGGAGGAAATCTCATGAACAAATGGTTAGGGAGAACGGGTATCTACACAACCCAACATTCAACATGAATAGATCAACAACCTTTACAATTTGGAATATACGGGGAGGGAACAATGACAATTTTAGGCTAAGCTTCAAAGAATTGGTTGAAATACACTACCCCGGCATGGTCACCCTTCTTGAGACCAAGATGGATAGCCACCTACCTCTTCTCAATCCTTTTGTCTTCTCAGACATGATAGAAATCCCCACGGAAGGCCAATCAGGAGGAATGGTGATCCTATGGGACCACAACAAAGTTAATGTTCATAGCTTTGTTCGTAGGAGCCGGGAGATGAGTGCAACTATTGAGGTAATCTCAACCCATAAATCTTGGTTATTTACTTCTATCTACGCTAGTACTAATAGGAAGCTTAGGAATGAAAAGTGGAACAACCTCTTAAACATGCACATTTCCATCAAGGGGCCTTGGTTAGTGGGTGGTGATTTTAATCATGTCCTAAACTCTAATGAAAAAATAGGAGGCAAATGTATGAACAACAAACAATCAAAACTTCTTTGGGATTATATGAACACATGCAACCTAATTGACCTAGGGTTTAAAGGAAGTAAGTTTACGTGGTCCAACAATAGAAAAAGGAATAAAGGCCTTATTATGGAAAGGCTAGATAGAGTCTTTACCAACAATGGATGGATCAATCTTTTCCCTGAGGCTATAGTAACTCATCTTCCCAAAACGCATTCGGATCATAATCCTCCATTGATAGAAATTACCTCTAAAAAACTGGACGTCGAGAAAACCTTTTAAACTAGAAACTTTTTGGTGTCTCCATCCGGACTTCGTAAACCTTGTAAAGGACAACTGGAATGATTCCAATTATACACAAGGCTCTAATACTTTCCTAGACAGTGTCAAAAGGTGGAAAAATATGCACTTTGGAGATATTTATAGGGGGAAAAAGAATTATGGCCAGACTCAAAGGTATTTCAATTTTCTAGTAGTTACCCTACTAGTACTTCCCTTCAAAATCTAGAAATTAGGCTTCAAAACGAATATAACAACATCCTTAGAATAAAAGATGATTATTGAAAACTTAGAGCAGAATTTCTTGGATTCAGGAACGAGATGCAAACACCAATTTTTTTCATATTACGGCCACCAATAAATCCCGTAAAAATATAATAACTCACTTCAAAGATGATTTAGGCAATTGGATAAACGATCCTGCTCAAATACTTCAACACACTTAGTATTCTTCCAGGATATGTTCAAAACTAACAACACCTCAACCAATTGGTCGGGTATTAAGCATAACCCTCATTCTTTCACCAACATAGATCTCACAACTCTTGATAAACAACTATTACCTATTGAAGTAGTCAATGCAATATTTTTGTTCAAACCTTTTAAAGCACCGGGTCCAGATGGTATACACCCTTTTTTCTACCAAAAATACTAGGACATAGTAGGTCAACCAGTTATTGACCTTTGCACACAAGTCTTCCAATCTCAAACACTTCCCTCAGAGATTAATAACACGTATATGCCTAATTCCTAAGGTGCCTAATGCAAATAATTTAAAAAACTTTAGACCAATAGGCTTGTGTAATACTATTTACAAAACTATTACCACAATCATTGCAAATAGGATTCAACCACTACTAGACCACATTATCAATACCTTCCAGTCCATCTTTATTAAAAGGAGACGTCTTTGTGACAATGTTATTATAATCCAAATAATCTCTCAATTCAGGAAAATGAATGGAAAGAAAGCTCACATGATTTTGAAACTTGATCTAGAAAAATAATTCGATAGATTAGAGTGGTCTTTCATCTGTCAAAACCTAACATACTTAAAATTCCCTCACAATATAATGCGACTCGCTATGAATTGCATTTGCACTAGTAAAATTGCTATCTTGGTCAACGGGGCAACCACTACATTTTTCACCTCAAGTAGAGTTATTAGACAAGGTTGTCCACTCTCACCATATATCTTTATCTTGTGTATGAAAATACTTTTGCGTCAAATCATTCATCAAGTAGATACCTAGTTATGGGATCCATCCATCTGAGCAATCGAGATATAGGCATACCCCATTTATTCTTCACATATGACCTTACTCTAATGGACAGGGAAGACAAAAAAAACTATAACACTATTAACAACTTCCTCACAATGTTTTGTAACCTATCAGGACAAAAAATCAACCTACAAAAATCCAAAATACTCTTCTCCAAAAATTGCCCATTGACATCTGCCAAGGAAATAACAAATGACTTCAATGTCAAAATAAGCCTATCTTTTGGGAAATATATGGGCTTTCCAACTCTAGATAAATATCCTAAAGCATCTGATTACCTATTCATCTTTGACAAGATGCGGGACGGACTCTCTACATGGAAAGCAAAATTTCTAAACATGGCAGGAAGAACCACTCTATCCCTAGAAACTTTGAACTCCATCCCAAATCACGCTATGCAATACACCTTTCTTCGTACCAAATTTTACAAACAAATTGACCAAATCCAGAGAAACTTTATCTGGGACACCACTAACGAATGCAAAAAACTCCATCTAATCAATCGGAAAATCATTACAAAGCCCAAATACCTTGGCGGCCTCCGCCTAAAGACCGCTAACTCAAAAAATAGGGCTTTGTGATATGGTTTAACTTGGATACTTCTTGCAAAAACTTTCGCCCTCGGGCAAATATGCTCATCCAAAAATACGGCACAAAAACAACCAACAACACATCCTTCATTTGGAAAAGCATCCTCAAAGGTTGGAACTCTTGCAACAAGCGCATTCTCAGGCTACCGTCCTGTAACTCAAAATTAAACATTTGGGACACTCATTGGATTCCTCTTCTACCAACATTAAGGAATTGTATAGAAGGTCCTCTTCAAAAAAAGAATTAGATCTTACAACAAAGAACCTAATAATTAATGGAAATTGGAACTTCTCAAAAATCTCCTTCAATTTACCTACCTCTATTATAAACAACATAAAGGTAATCTCACAACCTCTAAGCGACATTAGCTATGACAAACCTTTATGGAGTACAAATAACAATGGTATATTCAACACAAAATTGTGCTATTATCTACTAAACGACTGACCAAGTCAAGGAGACCACAACTTCAATTGGATATGGAAATTACATTGCCCCAACAAGATCAAATTTTTTTATTGGAAATGCCTCCATAATAGACTTCCTTGTCGAACCTATCTTCACCACATAGGAATAAATATTGATCCTCAATGCCCTATATGCCGAAAACAGGAAGAAACTATCAATCATATCTTCCTCGAATGCCCTAATGTTTTAAACATATGGAGATCTCTAGGTATTAACACTCTCACAATCAATACAAACAACCATTGGCTTCTTAACTTAAAGGAACTAAAAAACGACTATCAATTTCTCAATATCACTTGGGTTGACTTACTTCCTTTTTTACTATGGGGCATTTGGATTAATAGAAATAATAATAATAATAATAATAATATAAATAATATTCGTTTTTCACCACTCTTAAATGTTATTAAGAGCCAGGCTATGGAATATCACTACCTAAATTCCAAATATGCTCCCATCCAGAAAATAATTCCCATCAACATAACATGGATGCACCACAAAAATATTGGTACAAACTCAATACGGACGGAGATTACAAAAAGAGTGGAAATAAATCTGGTCTATGGGGCGTGTTCAGAAATCACTCGGGTGACTGGATAATGGGATAGCAAAAAGTGAATAGTGCAATTTCACCCCTTCACGCTGAACTGCAGGCAATCCATGAAGGCCTTAAGATTGCAGGAGAATTCAAACTATTTCCTCTCGAGGTGGAAACAGACTCTACGGAAGCCATCAAAGCAATTCACCATGACTACATTATTTTATCTAACACTGTTCATGCATGCAGATTAGTGATGCTCTAGCAGAGGGACCTACTTCTTCGACATAATTTTCGTGAAGGCAATCAAGTGGTGCATCTACTAGAAAAAGATGCAATCAAGAAGTAATGTAAGCATTACAATTCTGATAATCCTAAGCTCCATGCAAGTCCACCTTTTTTGTGATGCAAGAATTGTCAAAGGATGTAAATGGAGTTTGTCTTTCCAAAAAATTATTAGACATTATGGAATGTAATAGGCTAGATATTTAGGGAACCAGAATATAGCTGGTGATGGACCACCAATGTGTGGCAAATTTTCAAGCACTTGTAACAATCACAACTATTTCTAGCATATATATAATATTCCGCTATTATAAAAAAAAACACTACTCTAAATGACCATGAACAAAGTCAACTACCATAAGCTAAAATTTATTATCATTTTTACTATGCTAAAGGGCACTATATTACAATTAAGGGAACAACATAACACTAAAAGGCACTAACCAACAATAAAGTCACGTATTAATATACGTGCAACAATAAAATCACATAAAACATTAATTATTCATATAATAGCAATATTTATTTTTTACTAATTTTGTAGCAAGTAAATAATCTAATCCAGATTAAAAAATAAAAAGTTAATTAAATCACAAAAAAGCATAGACCACAGTAAAAAAACTACTCCATAAGCATTTATGTACATGAGTTTTACCGAAAAGTAAGTCGGAATACCTCGATTTAAAGTATTTTTGAAATATAAAAATTGATGATTTGGGGGTCGAAACGAGAAATAGATGGGCTTCACTACACAACAACGCCTTGGATCCGGTGTTAGCTTGCTACAATACGGAGAAGATACACTTTTGCAGGACGGGTGGGCTCCAATGGAGTTTTTTTGCTTAAAAAATTGTTTGGGGGAGGGAAGTTTTTGGGTCTGCTGGTTCTCTCTGGTCGGCAAAGGACATGGTCCGCTTTTTTAAGTAGGTATAGCGCATATATAAGATATGGCGCCTCTTGCATATGCATTATACCTCTCGCCAATTTTGAAATCAAACATAGCACGTTATTTACTGTGATGACCTTGCATTTTAGAACCCAATCCGTTGTTTCGATGCCTTAAAAACCTCATTTTACTTCCAAATCCGTTGTTTCAATGCCTTCAAAACCTCATTTTACTCCTCCTCGATTTGCGTGCTCAATCTGGGCGCGCATCCGGAAAGCCCTTATGTGGAAATTTGAGAAAATGATAAATTTTAGCCTTTAAAAGTTTATTTTAGTTGAATTTGGTCAACGTTTTGAGTAAACGGACCGGACCCATATTCCGACGGTCCCGGTGTGTCCGTAATAAAACATGGGACCTAGGCGCGTGCCCGAAATCGAATTCCGAGGTCCCTAACTCAAGAAATGATTTTTTTATGAAAACAATTATAAGACTAAAATTCTAAGGATTTAAAGAAATTGAATAATGTTTGATCTCGTAGGTATCAGGCCCGTATTTTAGTTTCGGAGCCCGGTACAAGTTTAATATAATATTTAAGTCATGTCTGTGAAATTTGGTAGAAATCAGAGTTGATTTGATGTGATTCAGACGTCGGGTTGAGAAGATAGTAATTTTGAAATGTTCTTGATAAATTCATGAGTTTTGGTGATAAATTTGTAGTTTTAGGTGTTATTTTGGCGATTGGATCGCACGAGCAAATCTGTATGATATTTTTAGACCCGTGTGCAAGAGCCCCGAGGGCTCGGGCGAGTTTCGGATAGGCTACGGAATGATTTGCATTTGCGAGCAGGGGGAAGGGACTGGGTTCTTCGCAATTGCGAAGGAAATGGCTGCATTTGCGAAAGTCCCTAGTTCGCAATTGCGACTGGAACTTCGCATTTGCGAGGGCAGCAGAAAATGCGAAGGTTCGCATTTGCGATACCTTTCTCGCATTTTGTCACGACCCGATCTACCCTCTGAAAGGTATCATGACGGCACCTACTCTCTATGACTAGGTAAGCCTACTATTAAGGGAAAAATTTAAGTAAAACGCAAGAAATAAGGAAATAAGGGCAATGATCTAAATAACATAATTGGCCGCTCGGCTCATACAAAAAATACTTTCCCAATTACCCTGAATGTTAAAAGTAGTCACAAGATTCTAACAACTATTGTGGCTCTAAACAAGTCTAGAAAATACATAGGAAAAACTCTAAATGATAGAATAGAATGGGACCTGGAGGATTTTGCGGACGCGGCAGAAATACCTTGTGGTCTCCTAGAATCAACAGCAACAACTATCCACGAGGCTGATAGCTCGTACCTAGATCTGTGGCATGAGTACACCATATTTGGTACTCAGTAAGTGCCAAGCCTAACCCCGGTCAAGTAGTGACGAGGTCAGGTTAAGGCCCTACTGGAGTAAATATAATCAATTTAAAACAGTACAAGAGATAAGTAGATTCTACAATAATAGTTAAAGAAAATACTCGAAAAAATTAACAGTCAAGGGAGCCCTCGGATCAAAACAAGGTAAACACAAGGTGGAATCTCCCGGGATACCGTCCCGTAGTTCCAGATGATCATGCAGTATAGGGGAATTTTCCGAAATATGTCCATAGTCCCAAAATAAATATGTAGTACAGGGGGATCTCCCGGAATACGTCTGTAGTCCCAAAGTAAATATATAGTACAGGGGGATCTCCCAAAATACGTCTGTAGTACCAATTTAAATATGCAGTACAGGGGGATCTCTCGGAATATGTCCATAATCGCAATTTAAATATGCAGTACAGGGGGATCTCCCGGAATACGTATGTAGTCCCAATTTAAATATGCCATGCAGGATGAATGACAAGTATAACGTCGAATCTACACAGTTTATACCAATCATAGATAAGGAGGATAAGGGATTAACTAAGCATGGGGCACAGAAGATCAAGTACGCAATTAAACATGTAAGTATGCTTCACTAATCTAAGCTAAACAATTTATCATATTAGAGCAATTTCATAGAAGAGAAACACTTTATGTTTTAGGAAGGGAAAATGAGATTTTACAATAACGGCCCGTGTACATACTCGTTACCTCACGTACACGGCGCCCACACAACAAATAGTATCAATTATCCTAAGGGGGAAGTCCTCAACACAAGGTTAGGCATGCCACTTACCTCAACCGCTAAAATCAACTTGAAACCACACCCGAAGCCCCCGGGACCTCAAACAAAACTAGCAACCAGTCCTATAACCTCATTCGAACTTAGTCGAGCCTTCAAACCATATCACATAACACCAAAAACAATAATTAAACATGAATTCAAGCCTAAGAACCTAGCATTTTTCCAAAATCTACAAACGATGCCGAAACACGTCAAAACCAGTCCGAATGACCTCAAATTTGTCACAAATGACACTACGAACCTACAGCCACTTCTGAAATTCCATTCTGATCCTGATATCAAAATTTCACCTATAGGCCGAGATCGCCGAAAATCTAACTTTCGCCAATTCAAGCGTAAGTCTACTACCAACCTTCAAAACACATTCTGGACGCGCTCTTAACCCCAAATTCACTCAACGGAGCTAAAAGAGTCGACGAAATTCTATTTTGGGTCAATCTTCACACATTTCTGGCTAATGTCCAAATTCTAAGGCTAAAACTCACAATTAGGGACTAAGTGTCCCAAACCCTCTCCGAACTCCATAACTAATCACTCCGGCAAGTCCCAATAGCAGAAACAAACATGGGGAAAGTAGTTATTAGGGGATCGGGGCTCTAACTCTCAAAACGATCGGTCGAGTCGTTACATCCTCCCTCTCTTAAAACAATCGTTCGTTCTCGAACGAGTATAAAGACATACCTGAAGCTGTGAAAAAATGAGGGTATTGGCTGCACATATCCTGCTCGGTCTCCCAAGTCGCCTCCTCGACCGGCTGACCCCTCCACTGGACATTTACTGATGCAATGTTCTTTGACCTGAGTTTTCTGACATGCCTATCCAAAATGGATACTGGCTCCTCAACATAAGATAGATCCTTGTCCAACTGGACTAAGATGAAATCCAATACATGAGTCGGATCACCGTGATACTTCCGGAGCATAGACACGTGGAATACCGGATGAACTCCTGCTAGACTGGGAGGTAAGGTAAGCTCATAAGCAACCTCCCCAACGTGCTGCAATATCTCAAATGGGCCAATGAACCTCGGGCTCAGTTTACCCTTCTTCCCGAACCTCATGACGCCCTTTATAGGTGATACCCAAAGCAAAACTCGATCACTAGTCATAAATGCCAAATCACAAACCTTCCAGTCCACATAAATCTTCTGCCTGGACTGGGCTGTGCAAAGTCTCTCCTGAATCACCTTCACCTTGTCCATGGCATCCTGGACCAAATCTGCACCCAAAAATTGGGCCTCGCCCGGCTCAAACCAACCCACTAGGGACCGGAACCACCTACCGTACAAAGCCTCATGATGTGCCATCTGAATGCTGGACTGGTAACTGTTTTTGTAGGGAAACTCTGCGAGTAGCAAGAATTGGTCCCATGACTCTCTAAACTCCATCACACAGGCGCAGAGCATATCCTCAAGAATCTGAATCGTGCGCTCGGACTGCCCGTCCGTCTGAGGGTGAAAGGTTGTGCTCAGCTCCACCCTAGTACCCAACTCCTATTGTACGGCTCTCCAGAACCGTGATGTGAATTGTGTACCTCTGTCTGAAATGATAGATATTGTAATGTCGTGAAGGCAGACGATCTCTCTGATATAAATCTCAGCCAACCTCCCAGATGAATAAGTGGTCAATACTGGGATAAAATGAACTGACTTGGTCAGCCAATCCACGATCACCCAAATAGCATCGAACTTTCTTAAAGTCCGTGGAAGTCCAACTACAAAGTCCATGGTGATCTGCTCCCACTTCCACTTGGGGATCTCTAACCTCTGAAATAATCCATCTAGCCTCTAATGCTCATATTTGACCTGATAACAGTTGAGACACTTGGCCACAAAACCCACTATATCCTTATTCATCCTTCTCCACCAATAGTGTTGTCTCAAATCCTGGTACATCTTCGCAGCACCCGGATGAATGGAGTACCGCGAGCTATGAGCCTCCTCAAGAATCATCTCCCGAAGCCCATCTACATTGGGCACACAGATCCGTCCCTGCATCCTCATCACACCATCATCATCTATAGTCACATCTCTGGCATCACCTCGTCGGACCCTGTCCCAAAGAACCAGAAGGTGGGGGTCATCATACTGACGCTCTCTGATGTGGTCATAAAGAGAATATCGAGCAACCACACAAGCTAATACCCGGCTAGGCTCTAAAATATCCAGTCTCACGAACTGGATGGATAAAGACTGCACATCCAAGGCTAAAGACCTCTCAGCTACTAGAAGATTTGCCAAACTCTCCGCCTGGCAACTCAAGGCGTCGGTCACTACAGTGGCCTTCCCCAGGTGGTATAATATAGTGATATCATAGTTTTTCAGTAGCTCCAACCACCTCCGCTGATGTAGATTAAGGTCCTTCTGCCTGAACAAGTGTTGAAAACTCCGGTGATCAGTGTATATCTCATAGGGAACACCGTACAAATAATGACGCCAGATCTTCAGGGCGTGAACAATAGCTGCTAATTCAAGGTCATGAACCGGATAATTCTTCTCATGCACCTTCAACTGTCTGGATGCGTAGGCAATCACCCTACCATCCTGCATCAATACTACTCCAAGGCCAATCCTCGAGGCATCACAATAGACTGTGTAGGACCCCAAACCTATAGGCAACACTAATACTGGGGAAGTAGTCAAAGTTGTCTTGAGCTTCTGAAATCTCTCCTCACACTCCTCGGTCCACCTTAACAGAGCACCCTTTTAGGTCAGTCGGGTCATAGGTGCTGCAATAGATGAAAATCCCTCTACAAAGCGATAGCAGTACCCTGCCAAACCAAGGAAACTGCGGATCTCTGTAGCTGATGACGGTCTAGGCCAACTCTGCACCGCCTCCACCTTCTTCAGATATACCTCGATTCCATCACAAGACACTATGTGGCCCAAGAATGCCACTGAATCAAGCCAGAATTCACACTTAGAGAATTTTGCATACAAACTATTCTCCCTCAAAGTCTGAAGCACGGTCCTCAGGTGCTGCTCATGATCTTCTCGAGATCGGGAATATACCAGGATGTCGTCAATAAACACAATGACGAAGGAATCAAGATAAGACCGGAACACACTGTGCATCAAATGCATAAAAGCTTTTGGGGCATTGGTCAGCCCAAATGACATGACAAGAAACTCATTGTGACCAAATCTGGTCCAGAAGGCAGTCTTCGGGATGTCCCGCTGCCGAATCTTCAAATGATTATAGCTAGAATGCAAGTCAATCTTGGAAAATACCCTGGAACCCTGTAACTGGTCAAATAAATCATTGATGCAAGGCAAAGGATACCTGTTCTTCACTGTAACCTTGTTTAGCTGCGGATAATCAATACACATACGCATAGAACCATCTTTTTTCTTCACAAATAAGACCGGAGCACCCCAAGGTGATACACTAGGCCTGATGAAACCCTTATCAAGCAACTCTTGCAACTGCTCCTTCAACTCAGGAGGAGCCATACGGTAAGGAGGAATAGAAATGGGCTGAGTGCTCGGCAACAAATTAATGCCGAAATCAATATCTCTATCGGGCGGCATACCCGGAAGATCATCTGGAAATACATCATGGAAGTCCTTCACTACTGGGACTGACTCAAGTGAAGGGGTATCAACACTGACATCCCTCACATAGGCCAAATACGTATCACACCCCTTCTCAACCATCCGTTGAGCCTTGAGAAATGAAATGAGCCTGCGGGGAGTATACTTTAAGGTACCTCTCCACTCTAATCTCGTCAAGCCTGGCATAGCCAGCGTCACGGTCTTAGAGTGACAATCAAGAATAGCATAATGGGGCGACAACAAGTCCATGCCCAAGATAACATCAAAATCTACCATGCTAAGTAATAACAAATCAACCCTGGTCTTAAAACCACTAAGAGTAATCAAACACGATCTATATACGTGGTCCACAACTAGAGAGTCTCCCACAGGAGTAGATACATAAACAATGGAACTCAAAGAATCCAAAAAATATCCCCAAATATGGAGCAAAGTAAGAAGACACATATGAATACGTAGAGCCTGGGTCAAATAATACTGATGCATCCCTATGACAGACGGGGATGATACTTGTAATAACTTAATCTGAAGTGACGGCCTCTGAACGGGCTGGAAGGGCATAATACCTGGCTTGTCCTCCCCCTCTAGGGCGACCTCTCCCTCCCTGACCTCCACCTCGATCTGGCTGAGGAGGTGGAGTGGAAGCTGGGGCTGGAAGAATAGTCGGAGGAACCGGTGGAGCACGTGGAGGCTGATAAGTATGTGGAGGTGCACCCCTCCTGGCCCTAGGGCAATCTCTAATCATGCGACGAGTGTCACCACACTCAAAACAGCCCCTCGGAGGACGTGGTGGCTAAGAAAGACTCGGACCTAGCATGTTGGACTGGCCGGTAATAGCACCTCGAGCTGGAGGCATACTGGATACTGACGGTGCATAATAGGGCTCCTGAGGTCTAGGAGGAGTTGGAATACCGTTGGCTGCTGGAAGAGCTGAATGAACAGGGCGACTCACAAAACCCCTATCACAGTGTGTTGCTGGTGCACAAGCTCCTGAATAATGACCAGTCTCTCGAGACCTCTTGGCCTTTCTCTCCTCTCTGTCCCGGGCAAACAATCCCTCTACCCTCCTGACGATACTCACTGCCTGCTGATAAGTGATATCTATATCTATCTCCCTGGCCATACTGGTCCGAATATTGGGGTGAAGTCACTTGATGAAGCGACGAACCCTCTCTCTGACTGTGGCAACCAAAGCCGGTGCATGACGAGCTAACTCGTTGAAACGGACTGCATACTCTGACACAGTCATGGTACCCTGGCGCAACTGCTCAAACTCTGCGCGCCAAGCATCCCTGAGGCTCTAAGGGAGATACTCTCATAGAAACATCTCTAAGAACTGAGTGCAAGTGAGTGAGGTTACCTCATCCGGACTACTCAAATCATAGGCACGCCACCATTAATATGTCGCTCCCCTCAGCTGGGAAGCGGTGAAAGAAACCACACTCGTCTCCATAATGCCCATAGTGCGGAGAATACGATGACACTCCTCAAGAGAAACTAGAGCATCATCTGAAGCTAGTCTGTTGATAGTAGGTGGGTGGTACTTCTTGTACCTCTCAAGTCTGAGTTGCTCTGCCTCAGAAGCAGCTACCCTGGTCTCATGCTGAACCGGAGCCACTGGGGGCATAGGAATATACTCTGGGGCCTGATCAACCTGGCCCCTCTGCTCAGGAGTGCGGCCTCCGGGAGTTTGTGCCCCTCCCCCGGCCTGAGATGTAGCGGGAGCTATCGAAAGTAGTCCAGCCTGAGCTACAGTGCTGAACATGCTCATGAACTGAGCTAAAGTCTCCTGGAAGGCTGGAGAAGCAACAGGAACCTCCGGTGCCGGCCCTCTAGCTGGAGCTGCTGGGGTTCCTCTACCACAGCTCTCGTAAGTGCTCGGGCTGCACTGCGTGGTCGTCCTCTACCCCGACCCCAGCCTCTGGCGGCTCTGGTAGGGGGCTCGGTTGCCTGATTGTCGGTCCTCGCAGTACGGATCCTCACCATCTGTGGGAAAGAATAGAATAGAATTTTAGAATTTTGATGTAAATAACTCGCACGACAAGGAAATCAAAGAAATATGATTGTTCTTAACAGTTACATAGCCTCCCGAAGATATATACGGATGTCTCTGTACCGATCCGCGAGACTCTAATAAACCGTCTTGTGACTTGTGACTCCTATGAACCTAAACGCTCTGATACCGACTTGTCACGAACCGATCTACCCTCCGAAAGGTATCGTGACGGCACCTAGTCTCTACGGCTAGGTAAGCCTACTATTAAGGGAAAAATTTAAGTAAAACACAAGAAATAAGGAAATAATGGCAATGATCTAAATAACATAACTGGCAGCTCGGCTCATACAAAAAATACTTTCCCAATAACGCGGAATGTCACAAATAGTCACAAGCTTCTAACAACTACTGTAGCTCTAAACAAGTCTGTAAAATACATAGGAACAACTCTAAATGATAGAATAGAAGGGGACTCGGAGGATTATGCAGACGGGGCAAAAATACCTTGCGGTCTCCTAGAATCAGCAGCAACAACTATCCACGAGGCTGATAGCTCATACCTGGATCTGCGCACGAAAACATATACAGGAAAGGGCATGAGTACACCATATTTGGTACCCAGAAGTGCCAATACTAACCCCGGTCAAGTAGTGACGAGGTCAGGTTAAGGCCCTACTGGAGTAAATATAATCAATTTAAAACAGTACAAGAGATAAGTAGATTCTACAGTAACAGTTGAAGAAAATGCTCGAAAAACTTAACAGCCAAGGGAGCTCTCGGCTTAAAACAAGGTAAAAACAAGGTGGAATCTCCCGGGATACCGTCCCGTAGTTCCAGATGATCATGCAGTACAAGGGGATCTCCCGGAATACGTCTGTAATCCCAAAATAAATATGCAGTACAGGGGGATCTCCCGGAATACGTATGTAGTCCCAAAGTAAATATGCAGTACATGGGGGTCTCCCAGAATACGTCTGTAGTCCCTATTTAAATATGCAGTACAGGGGGATCTCCCGGAATACGTCCGTAGTCCCAATTTAAATATGCAGTACAGGGGGATCTTCCGGAATATGTCTATAGTCCCAATTTAAATATGCAGTACAGGATTAATGACAAGTATAATATCGAATCTACACAGTTTTTACTAATCACAGATAAGGAGGATAAGAGCTTAACTAATCATGGAGCACAGAAGATCAAGTAGGCAATTAAACACGTAAGCATGCTTTCCTAATCTAAGCTAAACAATTTACCATATTAGAGAAATTTCATAGAAGAGAAACAATTTATGTTTTAGGAAGGGAAAATGAGATTTTAGCAATAACGGCCCGTGTATGTACTCTTCACCTCACGTACACGGCTGATCACGCTCAAATATGTCTAATAAAAGACTAAGCGGGCGTTGCAAATATAATCCGGGGTATTATGCCCAGACTCGATCCCAC